>VXBX01003372.1:369223-437723 GCA_013400415.1 Scytalopus superciliaris | reverse complement strand
GGGGGTGCTCCGAGTGGAAGGGGTGGGTGGTTAAACGCTCTGGGGAGCAAGGAAGGACAGAAGGACCTGTTCCCTGTGGGAGAGTGGGGTGGCCGAGCCCGTGGAGAGGGGCAGGGGGGTTTGCCCGGGGAGGAGGGGGCGGAGAGAGGTGGGAGAGAGCTGAGCGAGGGAGGCTGAGTGGGGCAAAACGGGGGGAATAGTAGGGAAATCCAGGCTATTGGTTGAGTGGGATAGAAGGGGGAGATAGTGAAGAAATCCAGTGCATTGGTTGAGCAGGATAGTAGGGGAAAAACAGAGGAGAAATTCAGTGTACTGGTTGAGTGGGATAGAAGGGGGAGATAGTGAAGAAATCCAGTGCATTGGTTGAGCAGGATAGTAGGGGAAAAACAGAGGAGAAATTCAGTGTACTGGTTGAGTGGGATAGAAGGGGGAAATAGAGGAGAAATCCAGTGTATTCACTGAGAGGATAGCAGAGGGGAAATAGTGGAGAAACCCAGTATATTGACTGAGCAGTATAGCACGGAGAAAACAGTGGAGAAATGAAGTGTATTGGTTCCATTTCTGTGGTGTGAAGGAGGAGGGAGACAGATAAGGGAGGAGAAAGTGTGGACAGCAGAGAGGGAGTGTGGGAGGATGGAAGAGGGGGTTGTAGAGGAGTCAGGAGAGCAGAGAAGAAACTAAGTAAACCCCAAAGTATCCAGGGCATAAAATAACAGATAAGGGGGATGGAGAAAGACCCTTGGACGGTGCCTGTTGCTGTCAGCAGAGCCCTCTGTCACCTGTGGTGTTAAAAACCCTTACCGAGGACAGAGTTTGGGTCAGGGAGGGCTCCTCAAGGCCACACAGAACTAAATGGGGTATGGAAGTCCCTTATGATGACCCAGACATCTCAGTGCATTTCTTGCAGTGAAAACTTTTTTCTCTTTGGTGTAAACTTAAACTGTTTGTTTGTAGGTTAAGAAAAATCTGAGAAAGGTTTGACTTAAGGGTTTTGGGCCCCCCTTCCTTGGGTAGGGAATGTAGATTAGTGTGATTAAGTTTCACAGCTGCACCTTGTAAAGCCTGGAGACACTGAACTCTCCTTGGGGAGGAGAGGTAAGGGATTCTTGGCTACCAAAGTCTGGAAAGGCTTAGCAGTCCCACAGTGGTTTAATTTGTTTATATTATGTGTTTATAAAACGGAGCTGTGTTTGTTGTGTTTAAACGTTGAAGTGCTTCTGGGCCATGTGTAGCTGAGAAGTTCAGATCACAGCCAGTAACTGTTTTCTTTAGGGAGACCTTTGTGGTCAACCTGAGCAGCTCTGAGTGGGTGGAACGACAGGAACAAGTTTGCGAAATGCCTTTCAGAGTCTTTAGGCAGTTCCTGTCTCACCTGTGTATGTGTGAGCATTTAATGCAGAGCCTCTTGTCTTAAATGGGAAGAAATTCCCAGGCTGTCTGAAGCTGGAGTTGTTCAGACTTGATGTAAAGCTTCCAGTTGCAGGAAGGAGATGAGATGGTTTGTTCCACTCCTGAATTTATCTCTGCACAGGTTGTGTATTTGAGGTTTGGGGATTTGTTTGTTTGTTTGTTTGTTTGCTGGTTTCCATGTTTTTAAATAATTTACTGCTTTTTATTTTTATTTTAAATCTTTTAACAAGTTGTTTTTCCACCTCATTTAGACACTGAGGATGCCAGTGAAACTGACCTGGCAAAGCATGACGAGGAGGACTTTGTGGAAATGAAAGAACAGTAAGTAACCTGTTCTAATCACAAGTAAGGTAATGTTCTATTTATTTGTGGGTTTGGGGGTGTTCTTTTCATAAAACTGCGAAGTTTTGAGCCAGGATTGGGATTTTTAAGTAGCTAGCCCAGTGGGATAGCTCATAGGACCATATATCTGTATTTCTGCTTTCCTCAGTTACTTTCTCTGGTCTGTATATATTTAAGGAATTAAGTGTTACTCCTGTATTGGCAGTATTTTGAGTTCTTGCTTACTGGCAGTGACCTGTTTTTTTACAGCTCAGGAAGACTTGGCCTGTGTTAAACCACAGGTATGTGGTAAAGGAAATACAGGTTTGCAGCAACACCAGGAATAGACTTTGGGGTTTTATTTAATGTCAAGATCTATGTGAGGAGGTGCCTTCTGGGTTACATGTAGGGAGCTAATACACAAATAGTAAGACTTGACAAGAGGCAGAATTATTCTGCTGTAAAGCTGCTGGTGTTTGTAGATCTGAATGTCATTTTAGTTATTAACATGGAAAAAAAATTAATTCTGTTTTATCCTGAGCTGTTCCCAAAATAGTTGATTTGGGTGCATTGTAAAACCAGTGGAGTGGCAGAGGGTTGGGGTTTTCTTTTTTTTCAGACAGAATGAAAATCTTTAATTTGAATAGAATTCTTTTAATTTGTCATTCGTTTTCTTCCTGAAGTTCTGAAAAGTTTTTCATTCTGTGTTGACATGTTGTAATCTAAAGGGATGGTGGAATAAACTCTTGTCTGCTTGGTTTTCAGAGTAAAGTTTCATGCTGATTGTCTTTGCAGGATGTATCAGGACAAACTGGCATCCCTGAAGAGGCAGTTACAGCAATTGCAGGAAGGTAAGCTTTGAAGGGGCAGATGTTTTTATTCCTAGACAATTTTCAGCACTTTTTAAATGTCATGCAAGGATGGGGCTATTGAAAGATGTAAACTGCATCATTCACTGCCTGTTGGCTCTCAGCTGTGCTATTGAGTGAGAAATGTCAGCCACTTCCATCCTTTCTCCCTCTAAACACTTGTAGTTAATCCTCTGTGCACTAAAGCATTTCTTAAAAGGAGTAATCCACTTTTTGAAGAAGCAGGGAATGTGCTTTTCTACGTTAACAAGCTAGAACTGTAGTTTTCTCATCTCAGATATTAGTATTTGTGCTTCAAGTGGTGTATGGCTCCTTAAGAAAATTTAATGCTTGGGGGGGGAAAAAAAAATCCAGTAGGAATCTACATTTTTTTTCCACTCCAGGTACTCTTCAGGAGTACCAGAAAAGAATGAAGAAGTTGGACCAGCAGTACAAAGAAAGGATACGAAATGCAGGTAAGTGGAATTTCTCCCTAAGATACTGCATACAACTTGATTTATGCTTTTTAAAACCCCTGAAGAAAAAACAAGGTAATTCTCTGCTTTAAAGAAGAGAAACCTGCTGAAGAAAAGGGTTCTTTTGCTTCCAAGGGTGTAGTGGGTACAGTGTAGGTTTTTTCAGAGTCAACCAAGCATGACAGGGTCTACCTTGATTATTTCTTTTCCTTCCTCAGCATTGCTTGTTAACTGCTAATAAACAATTTTAGCCTTCATTTGTGGGAAACAGCACAAGTTAAAAAGATTATTTAATTTTTAGCTGCCTAACCCACTTTGGCTTGTTCTTTTGTGCCAGTTGTTGGAGCTTTTGGGTGCACTGTTCCCTTCAGTCTGCAGGACTGGAAACAGGAGCACGTGCTCTCCCAGAGACCTGTTTTGTGCCCCAGAACAGTGAATACAGAGGGTTTACTGCTGGAATTGTTGTTCTGCATAGCTGTGACATGGAATGGGCTGCCTGTGCTTTGTGTTCTGCTCTGTTTCAGGAGCAAAGGCCCGAGTTCATTTTTAAAATGCCCAGCTCTCACCCTTCTGGGTGGCCTTTATTGTGTCACTGCAGAGGAATGGCTTGGAAATCAGGTCCATTTGCTTGCCATCCCTTTCCTGTTCTCTTTCTAGTTGGTTCTTATCCTGGATACTGAAGCAGGGCCTTTTATAGAAGCCATTATGTGGGAATAGGAATTGTGGCTGTTTCTCTCTTGGAAAAGTTGGATGAATGCTGTAATGCCTGGGCTGTTAATCTGGGAAATGTAGCAGAGGGGCAGTGGCAGTTGTATGATGGCCAATAGTGTAAGTTCTGTCTTTCTAAAAGTGCTTGGGATGATAAAGGGTTTTCTTGAGTAGTTTAAGTGATTTGAACTACTTGTTCCCAAGAATTTGTGTTCTGAGATGAATTCCACATGCACTAGAGCTGCATCCTGGCAATACTGGGTTGTTTTGATAAAATTGAGATCAAGTGCAACCCTGGTATTTCTGGCTGGCCAAGGCCAGTGCTGCAGCAACTTCTTTCTTCCACAGGAGGGCAGGTGGTGATAACTTTCTGTTCTGTGATTAAAGAATCCAACTGCTTCCATGCTCAATGAGTAGAGCTCTTTGCAGATACAAGATTTGATTTTTGCCGGGCTGTTATTGTCTTTGGTATCTATTTTATTGTTTCTTTAAATGATTTTTTTACAAAAACCTCAGCAGTACAGTGTTGCAACTACAGTCTTCTCCAAAACATATTTGAAGCTTGCGATCTTTACATTAGTTTTTACTGTTTCAGGTATTACTAGAGCTTGATATACTGGTGAAATACAATGACTTGAGGGCTGATCAGGTGCTTTAGTTTGCTTTTGTTGCCACTTTTTTGAGTAAAACCTTTGTTTTGGCCATTATATGCTTCAGGAAATGCAAGAAGGGTCCCATCCTGCTTAATTTCAAGTTGTTAGAGATGGCACAAACATCAGTGGCAGGACTATTTCACACTCAGAAATTCACTCACCTCATCCATAGATCTGACTTGAATTGACTATTGCCATGTTTTGGCACTTAACCTTCAGTGCTACACAACAATTCCCTTGTTTTCTCAGGGATAAACAGCCTGAAATCACACCTGTGAGCTGAGTAGATCAATCTTCTGACAGCTGCAGAGTTATTTCTTAACCAGTCTTTGCTGAAATTCACGAAACTGTGAATATTTAGTGCATGTTTGAAGCTTTTATCTGGGAAGTTTTTATCTAGTCTTGATTGTAATTCAATAGGAAGAAAGGTGGACTCCCTGCTTAGTACTGCTGGGATTAGTAGCTTAACTGAATAGTATGAAATGCTGCTGTGCAAGCTTTTCAGTTTGCTGACAGTCTGTAAGAAGCTTCCATTAACTGTATATTTTTGTGGAATTTTTTCATAGTTACTTTATTTTCAGCATAAAACTGCAAAATGAGAGTAGAGGTTGGATGAGTACATGCACTACTTGGTTCACTGCCTGTCTTGGCTGCAATATTCAATGATTTAAAGTCCTAAGGAAGTAATTTTGTGCATCTTTGAAGATAATAAATTAAGTCTTTCTTGCATTTCAGAACTGTTCCTGCAGCTGGAAGTAAGTACTCTTAATTTATTCATATACATATATATATATATTTATATATATAGGTAGTAGAGGTATAAACCTTGTTTCATCAACCATTTGGGCTTGTTTTCCCAGGAGACTTAAAGAAATTTTTGTCCTCTCTCTGGCTTTGTTACATTTGAATTGTAGTACAACCCACTGCTGGTATTACTTCAAGGAACTTCTGCACTTTGTTGTTAAAGTAGAATTCAGTATTTGCTCTTGGGCTGTTGTATCTGGCTGTGCTTTGGGCTGCTTTGAAAAGGCAATAAATGATAGTCCTGTTTATAAATCTGAAGAGACTTGATATGTTATGCAACATCAAAGTGTCTTTTTGAGAATAATTAACTCTTCAGCCAATATAGTGGTACTAAGTCATATTTAGATGGTTTTCTGTAGTTATGAATATTGATAATCTTTAGAACTCGCTGCGGTTTTGAACTGCAAAAGGTGATCGATGCAGCATTTGAAAAGGTGTTATGATATCATTAATTAGAGTCATTTGGTCCCTTAATTAACCTTCTTGCTCTTTTGGTTTGCATTAGACAGACCAGGTGGAAAAAAATTACGTGAAGGAAAAGAAGGCAGCAGCAAAGGAGTTTGAAGATAAGAAAATTGAGCTTAAGGAAAATCTGATTGCAGAGTTGGAAGAGAAAAAGAAGATGATTGAGAATGAAAAGCTAACTATGGAATTAACAGGGGGTAAGGAGAAGATAAGCACCTGTCATTTATCTTAGCCACTCTGCTGCTGCTTAGGAAAAAAAGCTATAAAGGTGGCAGTGCTGGTTTTTACAGACAAGTGGTATGTGATGCCAAGAGGGGCAGAAGAGAAATTGATGGTCTTTTAATGGAGAAAGTAGTTCCTAATAAACTTCAGTGACCTGAATTGCTGACAGGTGAATCAAATAGTGCCAGTGGAGCAGCAGAGTGGATGATGGGCTTTCTTATAGACAGGGAAATGGGCTGCTTTAGTTCTGTGATCTGACAATAAAACTACTGAGATAAGTCACAATATTGACCTGACTAGTGATGCCAGGTTGTAAAGCGTGTCCTTTTCTTCCTAGAGTAACAGGTGGTGAAGTAGTTGAAGAAAGGCAGGCAGTAAAGGTTAAAATATTCTACTTTAAGCCAGAAAGATGGATTTGTGAACTACTTTTGTGTCCAGACTCTGAAAAATTTGCATTAAATAGACAGATTTCTTTGAGACCAGTTGATACCCTTGGTGCTCTGGGTTCTTCATTGTAGTAATTGACATGGTGGAGCTAATTTGAGGGGTAATTAACCTCCTGCAGAATAGTATTGCTGTGATACTGAACCACAAGTCTGATTTGTTTCTCATTTTGAGAACAACTCCCTCAGTTCCTGGTTAGATGGTGTTGGTTTTGTTGCTGAGGCCTGTCCGTGAGTTACACCCTTCATATCCTTCTTGCGTAGTATTTACAGATCTTAAATTAGCTAATAATTTAATTAGTGCTCAGAAATTATTATTAAACCTTGTTTGGACATCTTCAAGAGTGCTCTTGGCTTGGTACAAAGTGTTGATGTGGCCTGATGTAGTCTGGGAGTCAGCTTGAGTTATGCTGTTCCCCTGATGACCTTTTTTAGTTATGAAGTCTTATCTCATGGTCATCCTTGGTCACCCTTGAGATGAGGAGACAAGAAATCTGGTGTGTTTTGCACAAGCAGAGCTGCTCAAGGTTTCAGCATCTAGAGGGAGCCAAAGGGGCTTCAGAGATTTAAGTGCTATCCAGGATGTGATTCAGGGGTACCTAAAGATGAGCAAATAAATCTCAGCACATACAAAGAGAGGTGAGATGATGTGCTTGGCATTTAAGATATCTCTTGGTTGCCAGTTCAACAGGAATGAGTTCTGAGAGTTTTGGTGAAGTTCAGTTAAGGCTTCCTGTAGACATTTGGACAAACTGCCATTCATTTCAGACAGTTACTTGGTGAGGAGACTGGTGTTTGAGCTTTAAAGCTTTCCTTTTCCCCCAGTGCAGGTACTGCAGTTTATCTCCTGTCAACTGCTGCTCTGCATGTTATTAATTAGGTTAATGTCATTCATAATTTTTAGATAACCTGAATTTGAATAGTACTTGTTTAAAATCACTCCAGCAGACTTGTATCAGTCTTGAATGCAGTTTTCTGTATTCCTTTGGCAAAGCTGTTTTTCTCTCCTGAAGACAAGAAAAAGATCCATTGATTTGTAGCTGATGTTTTACAGGCTGCTAACGATCCGAGTTGTGTTGGCAAAGAGCTCTGTGAACTTAGCCTTTTAAATGCTCTGTCCCGAGCAGATTGCATTAGCATGAAAGAAATTTGCCTTGAATCCTTGTAGCATCGTTGTGCTGCTTATCTGTACCTGGAGGAGCTGTAAGTGACAGCTGTAACCATGGCATTGCAGCGGCGACCTGGTGGCACACACAACTCCTGTTCACTGTCAGCACTTCCAGCTCCGATGCTGGAAGCTGTCACAAAAGGAGAAAAAAAAAAATAATCCAATTTGCTGTATGAAAGAGGAAAGATTATTTGCCTTGTGCCTTGCTGCTTTCTCCTTTCTCTCTGGTCTTATCAGCTCTCCAACTTCATTACTCTCCAGATTCAATGGAAGTGAAGCCTATTATGACAAGGAAACTGAGGCGACGACCGAATGACCCAGTTCCCATCCCGGACAAGAGGAGGAAACCTGCCCCTGATATCCTTTCACAGAGATGTGGAGCCAGTGTGCCACCTGCACCTTTGTGCTTTTGTCCAGGAAGGAAAATGAAATTAAATGCTGGGATCAGATTTTAACCCAGGAAATACTGAAGCACAATTGTCATCTATAGTGGTTTATCACACGTTATATGAGTTATATAATATATATATTAAAAACCAGTGTTTGGAGATCCCTTGGTGTCCTAACTGAAACCTTACAGTATCATGAGATAACTTTATATTTGTCAGTGAGAACAGCTTGAATTCTGCAGGCAATTTTTTTCACAAANTAGATAGTAAATGGCTTTTTACATGAGCCAAAGCTTTTCCCATTTCAAGATGTGACAAAACATTTACCAGAAAGATGATACTTGTCATATCAAACTAGTTTTTCTGATAAAGCCTTCAGATCCCTAATCCAGAGAGATGCATAGCAAAAGCAAGGAGTGCTAGATATGTTCTTTGAGTAAGAAAAGATGAAAATTCATCCTGTTTTTATGTATCACAAGAGAGAGGAAAAACATATATATGTAGTTCTTCTGTTCTGCCTTGTTGCATGTCTTAGAATTAACATGTTCCTTGGCTTCTGGAAATATGTTTTTAGCTCCTCTGTGATGATAGGCAGTTCCTCTATTTGTAATTGACCTGGAAAGGAAGGCAAGGATATTTGCTTTGCTGAGACTTCTTATTAGATTCTAAACTTGTATGTCTTAGATTAAAAAAAAACTTACCTTAGTGATTTGCATTTTCTGAAGGCAGTATCACACCTTGAACTTCTGGAGTTCATGCAGGATGGTCACAAGCATCTCCAGTTTTAATTAACCTCTTTCTGATTGGAGATTCTGTTCACCCTGTCAGGGAAAAGATAATCATCTATTAGTGCCCCTATCTCATCCAAAATAAATGAGTTTCATAGTGAACATGACCTGCTAATTGAGCATGATACAGCAGCCACGGTGTGAACCTCTCCCTGCCTTTCCTCACTGGAGTGGAAATTAATTCCATCAGAACCAAAATCCTGAAAATGCAACCTAGCAATTATTAACTTTAATGCTGTTTTGAAGAAACAAAAGGACAGCAAAGCTCTAATAAGACTATAATACACTAACTCCTCTCTTCTGAGGGTTTGGGTTTGTTTCCAGGTGCATTATAGGCTCTTATTTATCCTCATTCACACAAGGATGTGTTTTATACCTCTGGCTTTATTTTTTTAATTTACTGTTGTAGGGCTTTCCCCTCTCCCTCTCTCTCTGTTCCTGCTTACTGAGTTGCAAAATGATGAGTTTTATTTTCCTAGGTTTGGGTGGGAGGTTCATTTCCTTGTACAAAACCTGAAGCGAGTATGTTGTTTCAGCTTCCAGATTCTACAGAAATACAAGACCAAAACCACTGAAAATGCTGGTACCTGATGCCTCCATGAATTAAATGTCCATGCTCTGAAGCTTTTTCATTGCTGGTTGTGTCTGAATAAGCTAAAATGGTTTGGCACTGTGTTTGCTGCTAAAGAGGAGGCTCAGTGAAGATGGGTTTGTATTAATTTGTGTGATTAAAAAAAGCTCAATTATGACACGTAGTAAAATCCTGTGCAAATTTACAGAAACCTTTTGGCTCATGTGTAGTCAAGTGAAATGGCATTGACCTTTAATTTTTAGCCTTGCTTGTCAGGAGCTTATGGGAACCTTAATTCTGGATACCTCAGCTAAATTATTTGTTGACTGATGAGCAAATAATGGAGGACCTGAGAACACTGAATAAGGTAGGGATTGTTGCTTGATTGTATTTCTTTGTTTTAAAGAGAAAGCCATTGCTTTCCCCTGAAAGGAACAGAACCCTCTTTTATGTTCCTTTTTGAGGTGTGGGACTATTTCATCCCTGTAGGCTTGCTGAAGTAGCACAATAAAAGACTTAACAAGATGGTATCTCCTCCCTTTTATTTTAATAGGCTTAATTAACCTAATTAAAGTGACTGTCATCTAAAAATGTTACCTTTTGTCTGAACCAAAGGATGAGCTCCCTGTAAGGAGTTTCTTCCCCTGCATGGTTGGACAGATGTCAGTGTGTTTTTCTGGGAGATCACAGACTGCCTTTAGATGTGAGGTGGAGTTGTTATTAACTTGTTTTTCTCCCTGCTGTCACAATCTTTTAGCAAACTGAGTAGGGGGCACTGTGTCTGTTTATAGTTTTTCTAGTTTTGATTAACCTATTGCTTTCATTAAACCCTTGAAAACTTACCTGGTTTCTTACAACAGGGACTGCTCATTAAGACATTTGAGGGTGGTAGTAGAACATGGAGTTTGTGCCAGCTGTTGAAGTGTCTCTGAGGATTTATCTGAGAAATGTTGGGTTCCCATGTTCAAAAAGACAGTGTTAGATGGGTTTGGGTTTGACTCATTTGGGTGGATTGTCTGAATGCTCTGGAGTTCAGTTTTGTACCGTGATCCTGATTATCTGCACCTTTGGCTGTTTATAGCACACTGCTGTGGTTATGTGAAATGCCACCTAACTGCATTTAAAATAGAAGCATTCAGAGTATGGAAAGTAAGATACCTGAAATTATTACTGCAGCTTCTAAGGCTCCTGTCAGATCTCTAACACTGCTTTGCTCTCTTCCCGTGTAGCTTAAATCACCCAAGAGACCAGGTGAGTTAACACTTGCATTGGAACTTGCTCACAGTGGTGCTGTTCTGAGCAGAGGATGATATTGGAGATGCTTGGCTGGATAATTGCTGACTGTGGAATTTGACTGTATAATTGTTTTGACTGTGTAATTGCTGTTCTTTGTGTGGCTGCTGTGCTGAATGGGCTCTGTGTGAAGTCTCTTTGTCTGCCCTGACATTTGTGAGGGATGGGAAAGGAGCCATATGCATCTTTGGTGGCTGAAACATTTGGGCATGGGACAATCCACTTGTGTAAAGAGGGTTTTTCGTTATATTCAGGTGCATCTGGACACCTTGCCTGCTTGTCAGGTCGATGCAGGGATTGAGCACTTAGTTTTATGCCTCCAGCTCTCTAGATGTGTCTGTGCACTTTATTTCAAGACAGAGTGGTAGCATCTTGCCTGTTTAACTGCTTTAGTATGGATTAAAGTTAAACCAAAATCAAGGACGTACTGTCCATCACCTGCCTATGAATGTTTTTCAGTTAAATCTTCAGTGAATATTACATAGAATTCAAGGCAGAGGAATTCAAGGCAGAGGTTGAGTTATTCATACCAATATATAATACTTTTCTGAAATTTGAGTTTGTAGCTTTCTGTGCTTGTTATTTCTGCATATATGACCTTATCAACTGCATTTTTGCAGTCAGATGTGCTAGTGTGTGATGAACACGTGGTGTTTTTTAAGCAGTGTCTCTCCTGTTCTCAGCCTCCCCCTCCTCTCCTGAACACCTCCCAGCTACACCAGCAGAGTCTCCTGCACAGCGGTTTGAAGCCCGGATAGAAGATGGAAAACTCTACTATGATAAGAGATGGTGAGGCCTGGGGGATTTCTGTTTTAATCAGCCTGAGTGTTGTGTAGTGAAGAGGCAAAGGCTGCAGAGAGAAATTGCTTTGATCAAAGAATTTGTGGACAAAATGTTTTTGGGCAGAGTTTGCTGCTTCCTCCAAGGGCTTGTCATTGCAACCAGTAAATCAGAAGTGGTGGAGTGTTTAGACCCTGCAGATTTGAGGGATAACTAGTGGCTCCAATAAAAGGAGACCTGAATCTTTTCCATGGAGTCAGTGGTGTCAGGAAGTATTTTTCTCAAACCTTATATTAGGTAAGAGCCAGCAGCAGACACAGTGGGATGTAGCTGTGAAGCTGCTCTGCTTGGAGACAGACACTCCATGATTTTTGGACAGTAGCATTCACATTCCTGGGGTTCAATCTTTTGAAACACAAGCCCAGTGTTCCACAAGGTGGCGGAAGAAATGTTGTCCACCAGCTGAGCAGGATGAAAAATGTTTCTAATAAATCCAAATAACCTTTAAAGATCAAACCCACCTGGGAGAGGCAACTTCAGAATTGCTGATTGGATTTAGCTCTGTTGAGTTTTATGGCCATACAGCTGTACAAGCCTCACAAAACACCAGGAAAATATTAAACTCTGCAGAGAAATCTTAGCAGGTCTTAAACTCAATCCATGAGACATGCAAACCTGGATAACCAAGGGGGCAATCTTGTCCTCCTTGAGCAGAAAGCAATTTACAAGTCATCTGCTTATTTGTAACCTGCTTCAATGTTCTGCTGGCTCAAAATAACAAGTGATGGGGTTGTAATTTTACCACAGCAAATGGTAGGTGTGAAGCTTGTTTTCCACACAACAGTCATCTTGTACAGTTGGTCAGTTTTCCCTTCTGACTGTGAAGTTTCATCAAGGGTTCAGTGTACACAGCTCAGATAAAAGCTGCTGCCTGGGTTTAAATGTCCGTGAAGCACAAAGCAGATAGGAACTGAACAGGGTACTTACTTCAGCAATTCATCAGGTTCTTTTTTTGCTTTCATAGTCACTTTACACACACACACAAAAATTATCTCTGAGATATATTTGGATGAAAAAACTGTTCTTCAGAATTTTTAACATGTGGAGTACTGAAAAGTGTTCGTAAGTGAAAAAAGGAAAAAAATGGAATTTGAAGGAATCTGTCAGTAAAGCTCCCAACTTTGCACTAAATTTAAACCTGGAAGAGCTTCAGTGAGCCCAGATGAATCTTACAAAAGCACCAGCTCTTCCTGAAGAGAGTCTAGTTGGGACATAAAACACTAACAAATATTTTCATCTTCCTGAATTCAGTTGTTGTGAGGGTCTCACTGCCAGGAATTCCAGCTCTTGTCTTTCCTATCTGCCTTGTCCTTAATGCTGTTTTAAGTTAAGTATTTTCCATTTTTTTGGCAGTTACAATCCTGCTTAGATTTTTTTGATTGATAGTAATAGTACTTCTGCAAAGTAGCTGGTGTTTTAAAATAATGAAGTAACTCTTAGTAGTGGGAGAGTAATTCTTTCTAGGGTGCATTAAGAGTGCTGGTATGCACAGAAATACTAAACCTGACAGCTCAGGAGTGACTTTCTCTGTTTCCTCATGCAGCAGTGCATGACTGCTATCTCAAAACACTGAATGTTTAAGGACCCCCTAAGGTTTTGCAGAGATATTTCACAAATGTATCTTCCAAGTGGAGAGTTTCAGATGAATGTGGAATTAGGTTCAGCTTTTTATCCTCAGTCAGTTCGCTCCATGCTCCCCCATCGAATCATAAAATACAGTTCACTGTAAAACAACCATCTTTTTTTGCTTTTAGCTTTGCTGCATACAAGAATGCAGAGGGATTTCATTCAGTCCCCTGATGGAGTTGCAGCTGAAAATCTTGGCCTTTCAGCAAAATATTTTATAGCAGGAAGTGGAATTGTTTCTGCTTGTCTCATTTGTCAGCATTGTGGTGTTTTATCCACAACAACAAGAGTTGTTTGGTGCTCTCCCTCTCTTGAAAGCCAACTTTAACTCCATGGCATTTCTCATCTGGAGTATTTTCCTCAGTTTTACCCTTCTGTGGATGTACAAACTTGGCACAGGGGTGAGGCATGAACAGGTGGGAGGCTGCTGTGCCTGCAGTGACCCTTCTGTGCGTGCCCAGATCGTGAGGCAGCTGGGACAAACCCTCAGTGGAACGGTGCTCACTTGTTACCTTGCCTTCTTTGGGCACAATTAATACAAATTTACTGATGGCTGGTAACTCCTCATGTGAAATCCTAGGGCTGGAGCCTGTGTCATGTGTGGGAATCAAAAATTGAAACAGCTTTGAGTGGGGAAAAATATTTCATTATCTTTGCAGGCCCAGATAACACTTGAGAGTTGTCGTTTGCACTGTTATCTTCTGCACTGATACTGATTGTATCAAGATCATCAATTCTCCTTGCTTAAGCACTCACAGCCTGGTAGGACACTGCTGGACTGAGATTTTTGTCTTATCTTAGTGAGGCCTGGGGTTTGTAGTAGCTCATCCAGTTCCTTTGTATCATTTAATGACATCTGGACTCACTAAACTGCAATTCTTTTGCTTGGATTGTTGTTGCTGTTGCATTGTCCTGAAACCCACTGACATCCTTTCTGTTAAAATGAAGGAGAAAGAACAATGGTTGGGCACAGGTGTCAAAAGGTTGCAGGATTTGGGGATTTTCTATTACCTCACCCACCATGTGGGTAGTGAGTATGTTTGGAAGGCTCAAAGCTGACACTCATTCCAGTTAGTGGCAAGCAGAGTGAAAATCCTGAGTACATGAGCCAGTAGGAAGAGATTGTGGAATAAACCATTGGAAGAATTCCATATTTACAGTATGGTTATTGTAGAAACAGCTGCAAAGATTAAATAAATCCAAGCATTGTGTAAATGAGTTCAGACTGCAGGGGTTGTACTGAGGGAGTACCTGTGTAGTGATTCTGCAGCTTGGATTGCCCAGTTCAGTATGAAGCACGTCATGATAAGGGTGAAGGTGGAAATATAGTTGTGCTTTTATAATTGTAAAGGATGTTGGTGCTTGATTAAGATTATTTACTAACAAGTCATCTGATTTAGTTCTGCCTACAGTTCTTCCTAGGCAGAATAAACGAACTGGGGGGTTTTGGCTGCAGCTCTCAGAGAATCATGGGCTGTGAAGGGGGCAAGTCCATGGAAACAAGTAATTCAGTTAATTTCCAAGTCTTTGTTTTATATACGATGCATTAAGAACAATATATGGCATATATGATCTAAAAGGGAGGGAAAATGGCTATGTTTAGTCACAGCTTCCTAATGGCAGGTATATACAGCTTGTTACAGGGTCAGTGACCCATCACTTACTTGGGTATTTTCACAAAATAAAACAGTATTAGAGATTTGAGGGCTTGTTGAACAATACACAAAGTGCACTGATTGAGGATAATTCACTTTTGGTGGTGATGGTGCACTGGTAATTTTGTATTGGGAAGTGTGAATAACTTCTGAGTATCTGTGACTTGCTCTGTCATATTTTTAGGAAGCATAGTACGGAGTTGCCTTCTGAAATCTATCCTGTGTCTGAAAGTGAAAGGCTATTTGGATTAGCTCTTGTCATTCAGGGTTCTTCTGTGCTGTGGGTGCTCTGCCCCTTCCTCTTGCAGATGTGACATCTGTTTTCAGTTGACTGTGAATCGTGCACCTCAAAATACCATGAAATGCAAAGTGTGTGTGTGTGTAGAATCAGCACCTGCTGTACTGTGAAGAGGGAGAAAGTGGTGTGGAATGACAGACAGGCTTCAAGACTGTCCAAATGCATGTAGAATCCCAGCTTTATCACTGATGGTTTCATTGTGTTCCCTTTTCCTCTCTTCTCTTTGCAGGTACCACAAGAGCCAGGCTATTTACCTGGAGGCTAAAGACAACACGAAGATCAGCTGTGTGATCAGCTCTGTGGGTGCCAACGAGGTGGTGGGCTGCTTTTGTTTTTCAAAACACATGGGTCTAGTGAGGACTAAGAGTGTTACTTTCAGCAAGGATACATATTTGGTGTGGCAGAGAAGCTGAATCCAATGTAAAACTGAGTTGAGAAATCTCTTTTTGAGATGGGGAGACACTTGCTCTATTTTTAAAGAATGATTCTACATTTTACAAGAGGAGTTTAGAGGCAGGAAAAATGGGGAGAACTGACCTGGACATCTCCTTGGCACTACATTCATAAATTATCTTAATGCAAGAACTTGCATACAGTTGTTATTAATGCAAAATTAAAAGAAATCCCATTGGGAATGCAGAAGAGGACGAGGAAAAACTTCTTTCAATAAATGTAGTTGTTGTGAGGGGAGAAGATTCTTCCCACTAACTGAGAAGTTCTCTGGCAGCATCCATCACCTCCCTGGGAGAAGGGGCAGGCCAGGCATTTGTCTGAGGCAATTTCCTTGTGGCTCATGATGAAGCCTTGGAGCAGCAGGTGAAGAGCTCTGTGCCCAAGATTGATGTGAGTCTGGCTGCAAAACCAGCAGTTGGGCAAAGGGAGCAGTTTGTTCTTTGCTTGCAGGTTCCAGACACTTCAGGGAAAGAAATAATAGACTTGAGTGCACTTCTGTTCAATCAGCCAATAAAGGAACTTTAATTTCTTGTGGCAGCTAAGGGAAAATACTTTATTTTCCCCAGAATGAGTTGCATATGGGCTATATTTGTATCACAACTGTTCCCCTGGCAGTAACAGTTGTGGTGCTCAGCAGTTGGTTGTTCAGATAAAATAGTTGTAGTGTGCTAATGGCTGCTAAATGCAGTGCTGCTAACTTGATTAAAGTTACTACTGTTAATTTATAACATTAACACTCAGTCCTTTGGGAGCATCTTACCTGAAACCATGAGGGAAATAGAATTTGTTGTTGTTTTACTGTGAGGGTGGGCAGACCCTGGCCCAGGTTGCCCAGAGAACCTGTGGCTGCCCCATCCCTGGAAGTGTTCAAGGCTAAGTTGGGTGGGGCTTGGAGCAACTTGGGATAGCACTCTTTGACCAAAAAAACTCTTCAGTACCTGCAGGAAAGTGCTATTTTTATTAGTTTATTCAGCAATCTCAGATTGTTGAAGTTGAAAAAAGGAGGAAACTTATTTTCCTTTTAAAGTCTAGGAATAAAAGAATTTCAGGAGTGGATTTGGTGGTTCCTATTTACCATCTTCAGTTCTTTAGGATTCATAGGTGCTCTCTGATGGCAAACTATATTGTATGTCTAAAACATCAGTTTTAAGTTCAGAATATGTCTTGATGTGTTTATTTTTCTGAACACTGTGGCAGGTTTTAATGTTAATGAGTAATTGCACTGTTGTGGTTACTTAAACCTGAATTTTCATATCGCTCCAAATGGAACTTAACAAGGCAGTTAATGTTAGCAAAACTAATGTACCATTCCATCATAACGTGGTAGGATGTAAAATTGTACATGTTTGTGGTTCTGTACAGTTGCTCAGAATTTGTAGGGTTTTGAATTCTTTTGGCAAGCAAAACGCACCAAATTCTTGGAAATGTTGCAGCTGAGAGATGATTACCAATGAATATTGGCTTTAATTTCTCTGGGGAAATAACTGAAATACAAACACAGGCAAATATTAAATTTATTTTATGCTGAGGGCTCCTGCTAATAAAGTCAATTTATAAGTAAAATAATAGAGTGACATCAATAGCTAATATATCTAAAAAAGTAGTTCAGAATAAATTATAAGATGACATAACTTTATGATCCTTTGCAGTTGGAAATACTGGACTTTGGTCCTAAAATACTCCAGTACTAAGAGCTGGATAATTCTTGCTTTATGCATGTATTTAAATATGTTTAAATGCATTAGAATGATATAATGCAGAGGAGATTGCTCAGCCTTGATTTTTAAAGTTCAGGGTTTTGGATCTAAACATCTTGAAAGTGATTTCAGAAATTCTCTGGAGTGGCAGCAATTTGTCCTTTGGAACATGTGTGAATTCTTCCATGCAGGTGTTTAAAAGAGAGGCCCTTTTGTCTTCAGATACAATTTCTGTAATACATTGTGGGAAATGCTTCACAGACCAGACTAAGGATAAGCTTTTCATTTGACTAATAGTTACTTGTCTGGGCAAATCCCAGGGTAGGTAATTTTATGATATGTGGATCTAGGGAGACTTATTCTTGATTAGGCAAAGCTTAATGCCACAGTTGTGTTGTGAAGTGGAGCAGAAAGGAACCTGCTTTCCTGATGGTGCTTGGAAAGAGTAATTTTTCTTGAGGACTGCTCTGAGCAGGAATTTAAGGAGGTAAAGTTAGAAACCTTATTTTTGTTCTACCCAGGTTTCCTCATGTGGGGAGGGAGAAGGGATTAACCTGAGTGCGCCCTGAGTAACAGAGGTGTCCGGCTCTGACGATGAGACACGCGGCTCATTGGCCTGCGTGTTGCTTGCTGTGGGCTCTCCCCCTCTGTCCCAGATTCATCTCCCCGCCCCATTCTTTATGTTCTTTCTTTCCTGCAGATCTGGGTGAGGAAAACCAGCGACAGCACAAAGATGAGGATCTACCTGGGGCAGCTGCAGCGAGGCGTGTTCGTGATCCGCCGGCGATCGGCCGCGTGAGCGGCTGCTCTTCCCTGCCCTTCGTGGGTTTTTAACTGATCCCCAAACCTCTGCTGGGGGCTGTCGGGCTGCTCACTCTCCCCAGCAGCACAGAACAATGTCATGACCTCTGATGAGACTCTTTGTGGCTGGCCACATAATCCCCAGTAGCCCTTAAATCTTTAGTGATGCCCAAGCACTGCCCTGGACTATTTCTGGATTTTGCACCAAGCTTCTGTATGCTCTCTTTGTATTCGGGGTGACTGTTCAAGAAGACTTTGCATCAGACTTTTGTCATCATCGTTCTGTGGTGCACAGATGGGACTCATACATGGAAAACAACATCAAGTTTCTGTTGGAAGTCAGACCAGTGGAAGAAGCTTTGCTTGTCAAGACCTGAGGTTGTTTGTTCTTTTTGGCCTTGTTTTCCTGCAAGGCTCGGGGTGTTGGGCAAAAGGAGACGAATCCTGCCAGGTTTCAGCTGCAGCTGAGAGAAGCCTCCAGAACACCTGGTGCACTTTGTTGAGTGAACTGTTCAAAGACTTGAGTGCTGAGGCTTTTTTAGAACAGTGTGAACAGCTTAGAAACTGCTGAAAACACAGTGATTTTAATGTAGTTAAGCAGTCACGCGTGGTTAGTCAGAAGCTTCCGTTTCTCTTCACATTAAAAAACCCTTCAATGAACAAGCAGAGTATGTCTGTTTGCTGAAATAGATTACCTGGAATAGGTGGATGACTACAAATCAAAGGAATAATTACCTGGAGTTTGCAGATAGCTTGGCTGTATGAACTGTGTGTGTGAGTATAATCACAGAGGTAGAGAGACAAAAGATAAATTTCACTTTTTTCTTGATGCTTAGAATAGCAGGTTATGGTGGAATCCTGCTGACAGGAGGTACTGGATCTGTTTTATCTCCCAAAGGAGCCTGGTACAGAGTAGAAAGTGGCATTGCCATGCTCTTAGTCCATAGCTGGAACCTTCATTCTCTAAAATGCCATGCAAAGGGTTCCCCTTGAAGGGTATTTTATTTACTGGAGATAACACTGCTTTTCTACACTTGCCCTCCTGGGGCACAAGTGAAAATGCTCAATAATGGTATTAATGTACTCCCTTCCAGGATGCTGGAACCACCAATTCCATGTGTGACTGCAGTGGCAGGAGCTGCCCTGGCCCTGCTGTCAGATCTCTGCCTTATGTGCAGAACAACTTCTTTGCTTCTTTTGATTAGTAGTCAAAAAGTTGTAAATTGTCTTCATCAGTATCTGTCACTTTGAGGCATCTTTTGTTTTTGCTTTTCAGGTGCCTTGTTGTTCAGCATCAGTTGAGCTGGATAAATGGAATACAGGCAAGGCAGGGGAGTTGGAAGGACTGTGTCCATTTCTTTCCTGCAGTTGGGTGGCAGTCACATCCCAAAAACTGCTGTATGTACGTGGGTCTCGAGTGCAGTGTGATGGCTGAGTTCCTGATGTGTCTGAGACACTTTCCTG
Source organism: Scytalopus superciliaris (assembly GCA_013400415.1). Classification (NCBI taxonomy): domain Eukaryota; kingdom Metazoa; phylum Chordata; class Aves; order Passeriformes; family Rhinocryptidae; genus Scytalopus; species Scytalopus superciliaris. The sequence goes on along the minus strand of VXBX01003372.1, from coordinate 418,330 downwards.
ATTTTTGCTCTTGGAGTTTCAGCTGGATCTGGAGCTCTGGCAAGGAAGGAGAGAGTGTTTCCCACCCCTTGACAACGTGCCATCTTTGCTGCAGCTTAGGCAGGCAGAAAGCAGCAGCCTGGATTTTGTCAAGTTAACAGCTTACTTAATATAACTTAACATTCTCTGCACATGTCACAGGTTTTTAATAAGGTGGTGATGTACCAAACAGGATTTGTCAGTGAGTCTTAAAACGAACATCATCGTGCTAATAATAAAAAGTGCCAAGTGAGTAGCAGGATTTATTTCCTGTCTATATCATTTTATCAATATATGTATTTGTGGAAATAGCTTGGAGCTTTGGTTCACCGTTGGGGAGATCAGCTGATCTCTGCTGCCATGATGTTCTCTGTTTTGGGGTGACTTTGGGTGTTGGTAGGAGTGTGGATGTGCAGCAACTCCCTTAAAGCCAGGAGTGGTGCAAGTGCATGTTGTTTAAATGTAATTAAACAGCTTCAACGCCGCATGTTCATCTGAATCTCCACAGTCTGCTCACCACCCATCACTCAGGGGGGAAAGAATAGCTGCTCTCCCAGCAAAAGCCTGTCCTTCCATCAGCTGTGGTCTTCACTGCACGTGTTGGAAGGAGATGAGGTGGGACACGGGTTTCTGGTGCAATCCCTGGTCAGAATTTGGAGAGTCTTCTGGAAGTGAATACCTGTGGGACTGTTGAACCACTTCCTTCTGAAACCCCTGTGGGACACCCATCTGCTGAGTCATTGCTGTTCTTCTAAGGGTCATCTTGTGGTGTTGAACAAGGAGTGGGAGAAGACAAGCTAGGGAAGAATGAGGACAGCAAGGAGTCAGGGTGGGATGGAAGGGATGTCAGTCTGTGGGGATGGACTGGGGATGGGGGCTACATAAGCTGATGGTTAATCAGGGCAGTGCTTCCACCACTGAAGCTGGCAAAGCTTGATCTCAGTCTCGTACTCTACTCTTCAATGCTGATCTTGGATCTCTAGGAAGGTTTGTACAGCTTCCTTCTGCCAGAATTCCTTGCCCCTGGATCAACCTGTGAACTGTAGCTCTTGCTTTTGGCAGTCTCAAGTATGGGCTCATAGCCCTCTTTGTTCAATTTATCTGCTGCACTGGAGATATTTTGTTTATAGGCTACTTCATCCTTAGTTTCTTAATGAAATGAAACTGTCCTGCCTTTGTCCATCACCATAAAGAGTAGATCTGTCTCACGAAGCACATGAATATTGTATCCTGCCTTTCCAGGCAGGCTGTTCTGTAATGGCCTCAGCCATTTGCAGGGCTGGAAATGATAAAATGCAGTGCCTTGTGCACTCAGGGAAGCAGTGCATTTTTTTTTTAATCCTAAAAGGATGCTCAGGATGTGCTGTGGCGAGGATGAGGCATGTGGAGATCAAGAGTATAGACAGCAGCTATAGAATTGAAGATTTCCTGCCACTGGTTGGAAAAATAGAGACAAGTTACTCAAGGAGATGGACAAGGTCTTGCTTAAATTCCAAGAGAAAATTGGCTTTTCTGTCTGCTCTTTGCCTGCCTGTCATCAGTCTTGAAGGATTCAAACCCTCTGAACAGAAACAGCTTTGCTACAGGTATGAAGCAATTTAATCCTCATTATGAACAGCGTTCTAAGTAAATTTAAGAAATGGTTTTAAGTCGTGGTTAGAGTAACTTTAAAGAAAGGTGAACCTTCTGCCAAAAATAGACTTCTATTGAGGGTTAAATTGGAGTTGGCTGTTGACTCATATTAAGCATTTTTTTCATTGCCTTGGGAAATGGACTGTGATGTTGATATGTGTAAAATAAAAAAGACATTCCCCCCCAGCCATGAGATGTTCAAATGGACAGAAGCCAGATCAGTGAGCCGAATTCCAGGGGCTTTTTGACATCATACCCACGGAAAGGTTTCCAGAGAGGCTTTTTCCAAGGACAAATGCTAATAAACAAAACTGTCTTTTTTAGCTCATGTGCTTTGCCTGGAATTTTGTTAAAGAGACAAAGTGATTGAGTGACAGAAACCTTAATTGTTTGCAGTTTTAGTTTCTAATTTTTGTTCATAGCAGGGGAACTTAAAGCCTGAAAGAGCAAGAAACTGCTGTGACCCTTGTGAATAACAGAGGTTCTTCCTCCTTCAGAAAAACAGAAAAAGCAGCTTTTGGGTTCTTGTTCCAAATAGCAAATGCTGCATGACAAGAAAATCTGAATGAGTGTCTAAGATTTGCTGTTACCAGTTGTAGTTTCTCCAATTCTAAAAACAAAAGTTTAATATATACTGTATTATTTAGAACATTACTTATTCTATGATTTATTGAAAAGCTGTTGTCAATGAAACTTCACATTTCATACAGTTAGAGAATTCCACTATTTCAGTGTTATGCTGAATGTGGGAAACACCTTTAACATTTAACATCAGCTCAAACTTTTGGGATGCCAAAATATTTTGTAATACTTTAAGTATTTATCTCTTTGCAGTGGCATCAGTGCTGGTTATTTAGATTCCTCCTTTTTATGCAAGACTGCTTTTCTGTAAAATATTGATTTTAGTTTAGTTTTAAAATATGCTTAAAGAACTGCTTGGATTTATGAGAACCAAGAACCCCACGAAATATTTGGGTTTTTTTACCTTCCAATGTGATATTAACAAATAAGCAGAGGGGGAAAGTCACTCAGAGAAACCTTGTGCCCTGGGACCAAAATTTAAATACCATTTAGGTGACAAAAAGACATGAATGCAAAATATGTGGTATATATATCAGCAGGGTGGGTGTCTAAACCCCCCTCAGATAATTGAGATGCTGAACAGCAGCACAGGAAGAGTTACTTAAGCCTTTGGTTCTAAAATAGCAATGCTCTGAGCAAAGCCAGGCATTTGTAGGGCTTTGGAACAGAGAGCTCTAACCCACGGGAAACAGCCACTGCTTTATTTAATCAATCTGAAATTTGAAAGCTATCAGTTGCTCTCTATGCCTAAGGTAGCTTTGTCATTTTTCATTTAGTTCTAATTTGCATCCCCATGTTCTGCCCTGAATCTTGAGAGAGGGGAAAATAATCAGAATAGTGATGAAACATACATTTTTCATTTCACTTTATTAAAGTTCCTTATTTTTTTTATTGAGTTAGGATTCTTTTGACAGGGGTGATTGCCTGCACATCTCTGCTGCTTTAATGGCCAGCCCAGTTCCTCAAAGGTAACGAGCTTTAACAGGAATAAACACAAATGCAAAGCAAGGTTAAAAGTGATGTCTTAAGGTTTGTGATTAAACCCTCTTTGGAACTGGGTACTGACCAGTGGTAAAGTGAACAAACTGGTTGCACTGACAGACGTGGGTTTGGAGAGTGGTTGGCTCAGGATTCGTGGCTGGAGCTCCTCGTCTGCTTCTGTCATTACATGAAGAGGTAGGTCGAGTTTTGGTTTGTTCTGGGTTTTTTCTTTTTTTTCCAGGGTACTAATGGGTGTCTGATGAACAATTAATTGATTTCTGTTATACAAACAGCAGCTGCTGATCATGTCAGGCTCCTGTTAACACTGAATAATTATTCATTTCAGGGAAGAAATAGCCTTTTGCACATGAGTTAAAGTTTAGTAACATGCCTAATAGTCACAGGAATATTTTTTTCTGTTGTGATTAGGAAGCAATATTCCAAACCCTGTATGTCGTGAGGCAGCATGTAATAGGGAAAACTGAATGCTAAGGTGAGTAAATCATGTAATGCAGTTGTACAAAATCAGTATAAATGCAGGAGGCAAATATTCTGATGAGTTTCTGGGGTAGGAAAAATCTCATCTATTGAAATTGGGAATTGCTAGGCCCACTGGTTTAAGACTGTCTTGAAAATTGTAAGACATGACAGGAGAGTTTGCCATGTGACCTGGGATGCACAGTCTGTAATGGTATCTCAGCACTAGAGTATTGATTAGGTCTCATTTTGTACCAAGTGTGCAGTTTTGCAGTTCTGGGAAGGGAAATAACATGCAAAGCTGGCAGGAGAGTTCCTAGCCCTGCCTCAGCCTCTTGGTCTCATTCTCCCCTAAGAGAATTCAAAAATACTGATTTGGTTCCTCTTTCACTGAAATAACTGCTTTGAGAAGAGCTTTGAAAGTCTGGGTGAAATGTAGAAATAGGAAGATGGATAAAGCCTTGTTTGTTCCAAGGAAGGGACAATTGGTGGCAATCCAGTGAGAGGCTTGAGGATTTCACCCATCTGAGTAGACACAGGTGCTTGCTTGGCCTTTCCATGCTCTGTGAGGGTGAATATTTAACAGATATTTTGGGGTGCAAAACTGCAGCGTTGGTGCTCTCATATGTGGACTGTTGTGTGGTGTGTCTGGGCAAGGGAGGTGTGGGAAGCAGAATCACAGAATAATGGTTTGGGTTGGAAGGGACCTTAAAGGTCATCTTGTTCCACCCCCTACCATGGACAGGGACACCTTCCACTATACCAGGCTGCTCCAAGCCCCATCCAACCAGACCTTGAGCACTTCCAGGGATGGAGCAATCACAGCTGCTCTGGGCAACCCATGCCAGGGACTCAGCACAGCACAGCAAGGAGTCTCTGGAGCAGTGAGCAGGGCTGGGCACCTCTTGGGTCTGAGGCTGGATTTCTTAAAGAACCCTGAAGGTTTTCTTTGCTCTGAAACAACATGAAAGCCACAGCAGCTCCTGAGCTGGGCTGGCTCGTCCCGGTGGCTGCCACGTGTGGCTGCTCTGCCACCCCAGTGCTGGAGACCTTGGGGAACACATTGTACACTTGTAATGGATATGAGCAACCTCAGAGGCTGGCTGTGGCCTTCACGAGGCCTGCAGTGCCTCTTTATCATGTCATGTAAGCAAAGGTATTAATAATCTGCAGAGCCTCTGTGCAGAGGGGTTTCTCCCCATCCATCCAGCCTGGCAGGTGCTCTGTTTCGATTATGCCTCAGCTCTGTTGTATCTGTCATGTTCCTGGCCTGAATGACAGAGCAAGAAGGTGCCTCTGGTTGGGAGCATTTCCTGCCTGCCTAATGGGGATATAATTAATGGATGCAGCCAGTCAGCCGAGCAGAGGCAGCAGCCCAGGAGAGATGGTCGTGTCTCTCAGCCAACCAACCGTGCCTTGTTACACACCCTGTTTCAATGGTGGTCTTGCATATTTACTTACATTCCAGGGCATTGCTACTTTTCTTTAATTAATTTATTGCAGTGAGCCCTTTCACTGCCTCGGCATCTTTTTATTGCCAAATACTTGCTTGAATCAATGTGGTGTCTCAGATGAAGAGAAACGTGGTCTGGGTACTTGGTTTATCACTGGGGATTGCAGGATGTGGTGCCTCTGACCAAGGAGGTCTCCAGGTCCTGTGACCCTGTCTGTCACTTGTCTTGTTGCAGTATTCTCTCAGTGAGCTGAGTGCTTTGAACAGGCTGGCAGGAGAATCACAAAAATATGACTATTCTAAGTGTTTTTGTAGCTCTTGTCCTGCTTCCCCAAAGTTTTCCTTTAGGGAGGAGATGTCTCCCAAATGCCTGCTGTGAGGGGCAGGATGGTGAGGCTGAGTTGTGCTGCCTGCTTGTTCAGTGAGGGTTTAATCCAGCCATCATCATCATCAGAGCACTGGAAAACCCTTGCTCTTCATCCAAGAATGGGTTCATTACGTTCTGTGTTTCTCAGGATGAGCTGCCCCCTCTTTCTCCTGGCACTCACCTGGACTCTTGAGGTGCCGCTTAGTGCTGGAGCCAAATGCTGGAGTCCTTTGGGATGTTGCTACAAAGGAAAGCGAAAACGCTGTGGCACACGGTGTCAGTGCCACTCCTGCGCTATTAACCGGTTTAATGAGCCTTTTAAATTGTTTTGGGGAGGAGCACAGGCCTCCTGTTCGACCTTACTGTCCCTGTTTGCAGTCTGGCTACATGGCTCGGCTGATGGAGCAGCGGCGCTGGGAACATCAGCACTGTGGCCTCTCCCTTCCCGAGGGGAAAACAGAGGGATGCAGCTCAGCTGGGACCCAGCACCGGGGGAGTAGCCACGGAGCCGTCTGCCTTAGTGCCCCGGGGTTCCCTTTGCTCGGCTGATGAGGTGCCGTGTGCTCCCGCAGGTCTGTGCATCCTCACCCCGCTCAGGTGAGCCCGCTCTTCCATCTCCTCCCCGTGTGCTTTGCTGGCCCTGCTGCCGCCCACCTGCATTTCCAATTTCACACCGACATGCTCCTGACGTTTACAAACAAACTCTCCTGTGTCGATCCACTTAAAAGCAACCAAATGCGCTCTGGAGAAATACTTTTCTCCTCTGTCTCCTGTTGCTGTGGCAATCTCAGGGACAGGAGAAGCCACGGTCGGTGCAGGAGCATCCCACCTTCCCGCATGGTCACTGCTGTGAAGGGCATCCAGTGCCTGCTGCTGTCTGTCTCAGCACTGATTTTACCTTCACCCTGGTTTTCAAATGCAAATCTCAAAGGTTTCTACAGAGAGAAGTAAATGAGAGCAAACTTGATGACTCAGATGGGGAGGCTGAGGCATGGGAGAGCAATGATCTGCCCAAGGCTGAGGGCTGGGTCTCTAATCCAGCTGGAAATGCCCTTCTCCCTCCTCAGCTTAGCTTGTACTCTGGGCCTGAGGGCAACTTAACCTTCCTTAAGGTTTTACTCTAGAGTTTCAGCGACATCAGAACTTCACCTCTGAGCACATCACCTCTTCTTCAGCATTACCCTCTTGTCCCTCCTCCATCCCTGCTCCATCTGGCTCAGTCCAGAGCAGTGACCAGATGATTTCTGGATAATGAGCTGCTGCTCATCAGTTTGGTAGTTGAGTGCAAGAAGCTCACTGCAAATCCAAAGTTAGAACATGTTAGCATAAACCATTGGGAAGAGAGCACGTTTTCCTTTGCAGTAGGTGGAGATCACGGGGATGTTCTGTTAATCAGATCTGTCCATGATGGGCTGACAGATGGCAGCTCCCTGGGGATAATGAATCATTTGCTCGTGCAGGATGTTGAGTGTGGAATGGCAATGTCCATGCAGATTCTAGATGAAGCTCAGAGAGGACCTGAGGCCCCTGGAAAAGGAGGATCTCTGCCTCCAAGGTGGAACTCATTAGCTGGAGACAAGTCCATTTTGAAAGGAATCATGGGCTTTCTGCCTGCCACCTTGGGCTTTCCCAGGGCATCATGCAGCTAAAGACCTGCAAAAGAAGCAAGAGGAGCTGTCTGACATCTGTGAGCTCCAATCTGCTGTGAAAGATTTCTGCCCCCAGCTTGGGGTTAAAAAAACAAAAAGCAAATGCTTGTAGGTCAGGTCTGTCAGGAGCGTTGGAGTGAGGACAAGTCCCTCAGCCAAGTTTTCTCCCTGGGAAGGGACGAGCTGCTGGGAGTGAGCAGCAGCAGAGGGATGTGCTGCTGTCACAGAGGAGCTGAGCACCCTCTGTGCTGCCTGCAGGCTCCTCTTCTGCGAGCAGGAGAGTGGCAGAGGTGGTGTTTGCAGACAGCACTGCTCTCCCAGCACGCCTCCAGCCCTGGGAGTGAGGGTAGAAGTCAAGAACCTCTGTGTCTTTTTTTTTTTTTTTTTGTGTGTGTGTAAGGCTTTTCCCTTGATATCTTCTCAAAATGCTCCTTTCCAAAGGCAGCTGTCTCAGCAGGAAGGCTGAAGCACAGGCCAGATGTGGTGCTGCCAGGGTAGGGGTGATCAATGAGTGGAACCCCCTCCCTTCCTCTAGACTTTGAGGTCTCTGTGTGCAATTTAAAGTGGGGGGAGAAAGACATCTGTACCAAGGATTTGTCAGGCTTGTTCCTGGCAGATAAGTTGGTTTTATCGAGTGGCTTGACATGTAATTCCACACAGTGTATAGATGTTTGTCTAATGTTTACCTAGAGGAAGAGATTTTCTATCCATCCTAAAAATTTAACCTTGTGTAATGGTGCATTTCCTCTGTGAAAATCAGTGTGGAGGTCTGTCAAAATGTCAGGCTTGCCTGGAACGAGGGTCCTACAGAAGACGAGTGGCATTAGTGTGTTTGAAGATGTTTCATTTAGAAGTAATGAAGTCCCCAGGCTTTTGAAGACCCTGTTAATTGGACTGAGGAGGTTACAAAGCCCAGAAGGGAAATGCTGTTCAGAGCTGGGCAGAGAGAGACACTCACAGAGAGGGTCAGAATAGGTTATTTCTACTGTAAAATGACATCAGAAAGATGTGAAGAATTGTTCTGAAATTACAGTCCTCCTCCTGAATCATTTTAGGGAATTCAGTTCTACACAGTAAAACTTGGAGTTTGATTCTAGGGGAGAAAGGGGCTTGGGTCTGAGTTTTAGTTTGAAAAGAGTTCAGTGAAAGAAATGCAACCCTCCTCTGCTCTGTGAATCATCAGGCAGGTTTGCAGGACCACAGACGTGAGTAATAATAATAAAAGAAGGTCAGGAAACTTCTTGAAGCTTCCAGATTTGTAAGGCTGAAAGTCAGCACACTGTGTCTCTTCTCTGGGAAAAACTCTTGCTGAGAAAGGGCTTCCTCACAGAACCTGAAACTGGTTCCTTTACAACATGTGTATTTTTTAACTTGTAGGGTTGGGGTGTTTGGATGGCGATGTGTTTTCTGCCTGAGACACTGGGCAGGGAGTTGCTCTTGACAGCTTCATTTGGGTATTTAGGTATGTTTTTCAGATAATGCTGTTTCTCTCCTGAAGGCTCCCAAGCTTTTACAACAGTGGAGTAATTACCCTGTTTATGAGGAACTGAGGCAGAGGACTGGTGGTGGCTACAGCCCACCCTCAGCAGCACTGGCAGATTCTTGCTGTTTGCCCCAATTTCCCAATAACCAAATACAACAACATCTGTTAATTGCCATTTCTTTGCAAAATCCACTTATTTCATAAACACCACCAGCAGGGATCAGGATGTCAAGTGGATGTTGCTTATGATGAAGTTTGGCCTTGTAAACCCAGGTTGCTTGCTGGAGACCTGCTGCTGGTGTCAGTGGTCAGTACAAACAGTGTTTAGAGGTTGCTGTTTCATGGGAAGGGGTTTTCTGTTGTTGTTTTGGCCTTAACAAGATGCTTTCTCCTTCTCCAGGGAAGCTTTCAAACCCACCACTGGGGTTCTGAATTGGCTTTAAATAAAAGGTGTTGTGCTTTCTGAAGTGCCCTGCCCAAGGGCTCTCCAGCCATCCAAACAGCCAGCAGACAAAGCCATTAAGCCTGAAGTGCCTGTGCGTGGTTACCTGGCAGAGAGCTGCAGGGGAGAGTTTGCAGCTGAGTCCCACAGGAACACGCTTTGCCTGAAAAACCACCCCTGCCAGGTGCTGACTGAGTTGGAAAAAGCCCAGGTAGGTCTTGTTGATCCATCAGGGTGGGTGGTTTAGTCCTTCAATTCAGTGGAGAGCAAAGTAAGGGGGAACAAGCAGAAATGCGATTAGAGAGGTGGGAGGGAAATGTTTTAAATGGGCCTCTGTGCTTTTCCCCTCTGCTAAGGCTTTGTCTCCCCGCGTGGTGGATCTGAGCCACTTGAGTTTCCAGCTTGTGTGACTGCTGGCCTTGGTGTCTCGTACCCTGAAAGCAGATACATAGCCTTGAGAAGTCAGATCTGATCTCCTCAGTTACATTTGCGGAGTGAAACCCCACAAGTGGGACTCCTGTGCTGACTCCAAGCTCCTCCATCTCCTGGCATCTCTTCCATTCGGAACACGTAGCTTTGTTTTACCTCTCCTTACTGAGCCAGCTGGAGCAGCTTCTTCCAGGGTGGGGAGTCTCATGTGCACGCTCTGCTGAGCGAGGAGAGTGCTTGGAGATGAACGTGCACTTCCCTCCTGTGGCTTAGAAGACTATATCTATATTTTTAGGGATTTTTTTATTGAGGTACGAAGGGAAGATTACGGCACTTGATGATTTAATCAACATAATCTCTAGATAAAACATGCTTATGTTATACTACTGGGAGATATTAATTTATGCTGGTTTGCTTCTCCTAAGGTAAATTAAATCATTAGTTTTAAGACTGGATTAGCTGCACATGTGCCCTGCCTCTTAAAAAGGCAGTTCAGGAGTTCTTAAAAGCTTCTTGGCTTGGCATTTCTTGGGAGTCATCAAATCCCTTTGGTGCAGGTGTCATGAAAAGTGGAATTGAGATGCAGCGCTTAAAGGTGCAGCCCCCAGCTCTGTCCTGACATGGGACCTGCCCCTGCCCTGAGCCCCTTCCTTTGCCCAGGAATGCTTTACCAGCTCATGAATCCAGTGAGAATATTTTGCCTCAGGTCTGGGGGACCAGCAAGTGCTCCTTTGATCAAACCTGTACTTTGGGCACCTGCTCTCCTGTTTGGTGTGTGGTGGAGCCAAGTGGTTTGTGTCCACACCTGTTTCCTTCTGGAGAGAACTCCTGGATGTGTTAAGTGTCCAAGGGCAGGTTGGATGGGGCTCTGAGCAACCTGATCTAGTGGAAGGTGTCCCTGCCAATGGCTGGAACAAGATGATCTTTAAGGTCCCTCCCAACCTGAACCATTCTGGCATTCTGTGAAGATGTGTTGACTTGAAAACACACCTGAGCCAAGCGATAGCCCAGGTGTTGGGTGACCTTGGAAGTGCCGCCTGAACTGGCTGAGAATTCCCCAGAATGTACCAGAGGTGCCCTGTCTGCTTGGATGGCCAACAGCTCTGGAGAGGGGAGCAGTTCCTGCTGCTGAGACAGATGGGGATGGCTCCCTACCACCCAGCGGGAGCAGAACAGACAGAGGCCCTCACAGCAATTTCAGGGCTATTAAGGATGTGATAATGAGCTTTGCTGCATCATTTTTCAGCACTTCACTCCCCCGCCCCCAGCTCAGCCCATGCATTAACACCTCCATCCCAGGAGGACAGCAAGCACTCCAGTGGAGCTCTAACTCCATTTATCATGGATCTGGGCATCAGCAGGACTGGGGCAGCTGAAGAGGTTGAGGAGAGAAAGGTTGCTCAGCTTTCCATCAACAGTGAGCAGGTGCTCAAGGTACAGGTTTGATCAAAGTAGTGATTGCTGGACCCCCAAACCTGGGGCAAAACCTTCTCACTGGATTAATGAGCTGGTAAAACACTCCTGTTGGGTGAAGGAGGAGGCAGAAAGTAGAACTTGCTACTGCAGGATGCTCTCAGCCCTCTCTGGGTTCTGTGCTTGTGGAGGATCTTGTGTGGGATGGTCTCAATGCACCCAGGAAGGGCCACATCCATATGCTGTTTGCCATGCTTTCCTGGTGCTATTTTCCTTGGAACAGTCAGTCCTTTGGGCTGATTCTGCACGGCACATCCTTGGATGGTGGAACCTTCCCCCGCTTTGCCTCTCTGGCTCCCGGGGCCATCTGCTCCTGGCTGGGGTGGGTGTGCTGGGGGCTGCTCCAAATGTGGGGCTCTGGCTCAGCCAGGAGAGCTGTTCCCTATGGGACAGAGCCAGCCTGCTCCCGAGCCTGGGGGAAACTCCTGACTGCCCCTGTGAGTGGGTTAATTCCTCCACAGAGAGCAGGACAGGGATGAATTCAGGAGGTGGAGGTGCCCTGAAGCAGCTCTTTCTTCTGTTGTAGCTCTTCCCATTGTGCTGCTGGACGGTGGTGCCCGTGCAGAGAGCAAGTCCTTCTTGCTTCATGATTTCATTTTCCCTGTTTGAATATTCAGAGGCATATTTTCTGCTTGAATATTTAGAGGCAAGTGTCTCTTTCCCTGTGTAGTGCTTTTGCAGCTGATTTATAGCGTGATGCTCTCACACTGGGATTAAATGTTAATGCAGGGGGACTGATACAGTCTGTTCTGAACTGGGCACCTCCTGGAGGGCATTTGGGGAATAAAATCAGCTAATAAGGTCCTTTTCCACCTGTAAATGTGCCTGTTGGTGAGTCTAGACTCTTCTCCATCCCCACCTGGCCACAGGCACTCTGGAGAGGCATCCCTGGGGCTGAGCTCTTGACCTTCAGCTCACCCTGACAGAGCCCCCTCTGCTCCTGTGGGATTGTGTGTGTGCCCAGCTCCTCGAGGGCTTAGTTCTGGGGCTGTGCCTTTCCCCTGGGTGATGCCCAGGCAGGGAATGCCTCACACAAGGTGGAGATCACCTCCCTGCTGCCACGTGGGTGGCTGTCTTACCAGGAGAGGAGATGGAAAGATCCCCAACTGGTGCCTGTCGCTTCTGACTGCAAACATCAAGGATGTGTCACTGACAGAGCAAAAGGGGAGCAAGGATATTTTTGGCTGGATCAGGCTGTTTTCTCTCTCCAAGTACCACAGGCTGACACGAGGTGCTGCTGAATGCTCGCTCTGGTTTACCTTTGCCTTGGTGCACAAGGGGGAAAAGTACTTTTTAAATTATAATGGAAGTATTTGTAGTCTTTCATGCTGGCAGAGACCTGGCAACAAAACTGATATGCAAACTGTGTTTTGACTTGGTTTAACATCTCTTTCAGGCTGCTGATGTCTGTTCTGCCTCTCCCTACCAGCCATCCAAAGGCTTGTCCCGCAGACAAGGAGGATCAGACAGATCAGTCTTTGGGAGCAGGGACTTTGCTGCCACAGAGACCTTCACACACCAGTCTGGGAGAGAGGCAGAGCAGGTGGGTTTGAAACACAGAGCAGGAGAAGTGGGAATCCCTTGCTCCCAGAAGAGCAGGCTTGCTGCAAGCAGCACTGCGAGATGCCAGATCCCACAGATGCTGAGCCATCCCTCCTTTCTCCATCCATACATCTTCCTAAGGCAGAGAAATCAAACCAAAGACAGCGGGATTGTTTATTGAGGTGTTTGTTTGAAGTCGAAGGGACAGGAGTCACATTTCAAAGCAGTAAAGAAAGAGCTTTTTAGCTCTTTTCCTTTCTACAAAATAGCAGCGGCATCACGGCGGGGATGTCAGGGCGAATCTGTTTCACTGACAACAAGATTGTTCTGTCTAGACGGGGAAGCACTGCTGAACCGAGGGAGGCAGCGGAATAATTTAAAGCCAAAATACTTTACAGACATTAAATTTAAAAATAAAAACTGGCTTGACAGAGATGATGCTTGATGGATAGTTTGTGTGCGGGTGGGATGGCGGCTGGCTTTGACACGGGGCCTGGTGGCGGGGATTGGCAGATGTCACCTGGTGCCTGCTGACCTGTCACCTCTCCCAGACAAGTTCTGCCACCAGAGCGGGTCCATCGAGGCGTCCCAGTTCCTTGTGGAGATCAGTGCAGGGGTTCTCTGCAGTATCCTGAATTCTGTAGTTCCTGCAGACAGCCCTCCCTGTCCCCTCACTGCCTCATTCCCACTGTGCTGCCTGACCAGTGTCAAGGGATGCCAGAGCAGAAAGGGTTGTATGGGAGGAAGATGAGCTTTGCACTCCCCATGTGCCTGGAGGGGCTGGCAGCCAGGGCTGTCTGAGGCACAGGGATGTGGTGGTGAGGTTGCAGCCCAGCCAGCATAAGGAATTTACTTTCTTCTGGCAGAAAAAAAGAAAGATGAAATATTAAAAGCATGGCTCAAAGGCTGCTATATATATGTTTTTTTCCCTCTGCTCTGCAGTGCTTTGGTGTGTTGCTCAGCAGCCGGTCAGAGCAGGAGAGATGCCAGCCTTCCAGAGAGAGAGCAGGGAGTGGGGCTGAAGCAAGGGAGGAAGAGGAGGCATGACTCAGGTGGGCTGACCTTGGGGCTCAGGGGGAATGCTGGCACTTCAATTCCACCACAGCCTTTAGGACTTGTGCTTTAGTTTTCTGTTCACTGTCAGGAAATAAATACTCCTTTTGTTGTCTCTGTCTCTACAGGGGAGGACAGTGCCCCTCTGGAGCAGGAGGACAACTCTGCACTGACCACTGGCCTTGGATGAGGGAGGAGCCGAGGGCTCAGCCAAGGCATCAGTCAGCCCCTCCTGGAGAAATCCTGCTGGCTCCCAACTCGCCATTTCTGCCATTCTGGTGAGTCCAAGAGTCCCTGATGACTTTCTGAAGTGGTGTTGATGGAGGTTTCTCCCAGGGTCAAGCTATTCCATTTGCTTCTGCTGATGAACCTGGGGGCCAGCTGTGGAGGGAGAGGATTGCTGTCGTGCGGGAAGGCGTGCTGACTGAGATGTGCTCTGTCCTAAACTCAGGAAAACGGGAGGCTTCCTGGTTTGCTTTTTTTTCCCAAGGAGTCCCCAGACTTTGTGTCACTTGGTGCAGCAATTCAGCTGCTGGGGGGGCAGCAGGAACCATCATTCCAACAGAGTATGTTCACAGGGAGTGCAGGGAGGGAGAGCTGAGGGCTGGTTGTCTGCCAAGGGAAGATTGGGACGGATGCAGTTCAGGGTGTTTAAGCTGTTCCTTCTGTCTCTTCCTTTGACATCTCGTCTGTGTCAGTGGGTCTGGGCCCTTGGGAATGTGGGAAAGGGAAGATGCAAGTTCAGCAGGGCGGAGAGTGGACTTGGAGCAGGCTTAACTTTACACCTCTGCACACACTGGCAGTGAGGGCTACTTATTTGCTGATCAAGGATGTGCCCAAACAAAGCAGACTGGGAAAACTGTCACTTGCTGGGGCATGCAAAATGGGAAGAGCTGTGAAACAGAGCTTGACCTTGATTCCAACTCCAGCTGCTGCCTGGTCTCTCATCCCTCAGCTCCTGTCACCCCTGGCAGGGCAGGGTGGGGACAGGCAGCAGAAGGGGGCCCTGGTGTCCCCCCTCCCTCAGCCTTGCCTTGTGCATTCACTTCCCTGCTGCTGCCTGTGAATCACCCTGTGATTAATTACACCACCCTGCAGCCTCTGAAAATTTATTTAGGGTGTTATGTTTGCTGCTGCTTTTACACAGTGGAAACGTGCCATGGCTGTGTCCAGAGCAGGTGGCAGCTAATAGGTCACTGAAGTGGATCACACCATTGGAGCTGCTGAGACAGGCTCCAGGAACAGGGCAGGTACAGGCACTGCTGCTGGGAAGGACAGACAGGTCTGCTCTAGCAGAAATGGCATTGGTTATGGTGCTTACAGGAAATTGCTCACTTCCCTGATAGCATCCACTGCTCTAATAGATCAGTTTTTCCACTAGTTTGCTTAGCTTAAGCTTGCTTCTCCCTGCATCCTAAAAATTAGTCTAATGGAACTTTTTCATCTCAGAGAGGTTTGAAAGTTATTTTCCTTAATGATTGTCACTACCCTTGTGATGGTCAGAAAAAGAGAGGCTGGGGAGTGGTGGTTCAGCTGAAGGAAATAACTTCAAAAGAGCCTCCCCAGAAATGCTGCCAAGGACATGCAGAAATCAGCCCAGCCTGAACTAGCTGGTGACCACCCAAGCTCATTTAAAAATCCCCTTTGCCTCTAAGCATCCTGGTGCTGTCAGAGAATAGGGGATGGTGCACCTGGAACAGACAAAACCTGCTTGTCAGTAAACAGTGAGGCAGGTGTGACTCCCCCATCCCTGGAAAGGGAGCAGGTTTGTTTGTACCTCCTGCTAATTCCAATGCAGTGGGAATCTGCAGTGCTTGTGCTGTGCCACTTCCCAGAAAGAAGGGAAGCAGGAGCTCTGCTCCTGCATGGCTGTGCCAACAAAAAGCTGCATTCAGTTTGCTTTATGAGCTCAGGGTTGCTTTATGTTGAGCAAGAGCGTCTGGTATTGAGTGTCCTGTAGGGTAGAGCAGGGTGCTTGTTACCAACACGTGGTTCCCTGTCCTCTCACCCACAGAGGACAAAGCTGGGCTGGGAGCCTTGGTTCAGAGACCCTTGTCCATGGTGGCATCTTCCCCAGAGTTCAGATGGCTGTGGGAGCCAGGAGTTCTCATCTCATCCACACCAGTTGCCTGCTGGTTATGGCTTCCTCCTCCTGAACTGCTGGGACCATTTTCCCCCTCCATTTCAGGCCTGACTGCCTCATGGGGACATTCCTTGATCTGGGAGCTCCTGGAGGTGTGGATCACAGCTGGCTTCTCATGGAGTCAGGACAGCTCCCCTGGGCTCCCCAAGCCCCAGCCCTGCTGCCTGCACAAGCTGGTTTCTATCTGGCATATCTGGTGGCACCACAGAGCTGTCCAAAATCCCCTGGGTGTTGCAGATACAGCCTCATATCTGTGGCTTCCTACTGGGAAAGGGAGCACTTCTGGCTTGGAGCGTGATGAGAAACAAGTCCCATGCCAATGACTGCACCTGCTGCTTTGCCTCTTCCTGAAGGATGGGAACAGTTGGATAAGGCCTCCTTTGCCACTGTCTCTTTTTTGAAGGGGCCTGGCAGGGGCAGGGGAGGTCTCTGAGCCCCAGCCCTGGGGTCTGCTGTCATCCTGGCACTGTGAAAGTAGGGCTGGTCTGTGCCCCATCAGTGCCCCGTGCCCTCCCCAGCAGCAGTGGGGCTGTGGAGGGGCACAGGGCAGGCACTGCTGCTGAGCAGGCAATGGAAGTGCAGAAAGCTGCCTCCCAGCTCCTTTCTGAGGCCACAGGATTTCGGTAGAGAAAGTGACTTTTATAGAAATAAAGCAGACTTCCTTTTGGGTCAAGTGCTCTGGAAACGAATGATTTTGAGATGAAAGCCTTTTTGCTCTGGTAATACAGATTCACATTGCCTAGAGGGAAGTCTGCCTTGTGCCGGGGTGTTTTTCCCTCTGGGGGCATTGTGATTGCAATTGAAGATGAATTTTCAACATACAAAGGAGAAGAAGAAAGCTGAGAGAAGGCTTTAAAACATATTGGGGTTCTCATGGTCTGTTTTAATTTGTCAGCATGTCTCTCTCTCTTGTAACATCCCTGTTGGGTGCAGAGATTGTTCCTCCTCTTCCCTTTGTGACTTGCTCCTTCCCTCTGGCATCTTCATCAATCTCAAGCTCTGGTTTTAATTTTTTTACTTATTCTTTTTCCTTTTATTTTCCTTTTTTGCACCCAGGGCTGGTTGGCAGAGCAGCAGCTTCTGTGTGGGAATTGGGTGGGAATCACCTCATGAGAGAGATCAGAGAATGACAGGATCGTTTCAGTTGAAAGGGACCTTAAAAACCGTCTAGTTCCAACCCCCTGCCATGGGCAGAAATGTCACCCACTGGATCAGGTGGCTGAGGGTCTCTGCTAGGACAAGGGGAGAAGAGACCAGCCAGGTGGAGCCCTTTTTGCAAGTTATGGCATGGACCCTTTCCCTGTCAGTTTATCATCTGAAGAGTCTCTTTTGAAAACATGTTTTGCCCTGTGGGCTGAAGGTCCTCAAAGCCTGTTTGGCTTTGGTAAGACCCTGGGAAGTACCAGAGTGTTTGACTTCTCTGTTTCTGCTGGTTTCTCCCCCCCCTGCCCTGGAGGGGTGAGGTGCATGCAGGGCTCTGCTGCTGCTTAGTGTGAAGTGCTGTAAAACCCAGCCATTGATTTCTCAATCAAAGGTGTCTGTTTGCTCCTCGGTCTGGGCTTTAATGCCTGAAAATCCATTTTTCACTCCCCAACAGTTTGCTGTAAGATTTTTAAATCAACTGTTGTGCTTCAGAGCTTTGGGAAGGGAATGGTTTCAGTCGAGCTGGCTCACCAGTGAGTTTTGAGCCAGACAGAGAACAGGCAGAGCCTGTGGGGGCTCTCCACTCTCAGACAAGACCTTTGTCTGTGCCTCACTGTGGTACAGGACAACGGTGTTCTCCAAGGCTTTGGAAAGCTGTGGGTCTCCCTCCTGTCCTCACAGTGACCCTGGCTCAGCAGGGCTGTGGTGCCCAGGCTTTGGGGGATTGTAGGCTGAAGTTCAGTATGTTCTGAAAACAGATGCCAGAAAAACCTCAAGACTTTTATATATTAAAAAAAAAAAAAGAAAAAAGGAACACCGTGTTCCCACCTGTGCTTCACATATTCTCATGGCAGTCACAGTGTTTGCTCCCTGTTTCCAGAGCTTTGTACTTTGCTGCTCTTCAGGGGCTGTAGAGCTGATCCAAGCCTTGTTGGAATGCAGCTGGTTTTGGAAAGGAAGAAAGAAGCTTGGGGACAGCAAGGGGTGCTGCTGCCTGGGACTGTGCTCCTTCAGGGATTGCTGTGGAGATTGAGCTGGGAGAGCTCCTGCCTTGGCCTTGTCCTCCCCCATCAGCTCCCTGTCACCACTGTTTAATCCCTGCTTTCCACTTGCTGGAGGAGAGTCAATGCCATGGAAAGCCCTTTCCAAAGGTGGGAGCAGGGTTGCTCTGCAGCCCTGGGAGGTGCTGGTGGAGGTTGGAGTGGAGCAAAAGGGAAGCGTAGTGAGATGCAGGTGACTCCTGGTGCTAATTGTATGCAGCAGATTTGTCTGGAAGGAGCTGAAGGATGTGCATCAAGGGTGTCTCAGCTATTCAAGTGAGAAATCAAATTAAACTTTGCATCAAACAGTGGAGCTGCTCTGTGCTAGGAGTTGTGTCGGATCCATTAAGGTTTCTCCATGCTGGGCCCCAGGGAGTTAGTGGAGAGGAAAACCAGTGCTCAGTGTCAGGGGCTGTGTTTGCTGCTCACCTGGATGTGTTGATGATGTGGGCAGGAGAAAAGGGGATTAGTGCTTTAACCTTCAAGATACCTGGTGTGTGGAGCAGGGATGGGGACACTGGCTCCTTAGCAATGCCAGTGGGATGTGTGTCCATCAAGCCTGGGGACAGCAGCTGCAGCGAGCTGGAAGTCTGGAAAACACTCTTGTCCCAGTTACCTGTTTTCTGATCTCCCATCAACAGGCTGGGAGATGGAGTCCATTGAGAATGCTGGGAGGTGGATGGGAGGAATCTGAAGGAGAACCAAAAATCTCAGCATCACACAGAAGTGTGTTTCTGGCTTGCTTCTCATCGGGCACAAGTCCATGTGTGCCCCAGGCAAGGAAAAGATCTGGACAACACATTGCTCCCTGCACAGGGACAGATTGCTGGGAGGCTGGATGGAGCAGACTTGGCATGGGAGAGCTGGCAGCCCAGAGGAAGCTGCCAGGGGAGTCGTCTGCTGGGAGTCTGTGGTGTTTGGCTCCAAAGTGATTTCCCCACACAGCACCAGAGGCTCCCAGCGCTCTCAGGTAACCAAAGCTCATCCATACCAGCTTCTCACTGTGGTGGGACACACCAAGGAGCTGGCAGCCATCAGGAGGAGGAGGAACAGAGGAACACTGAGCTTCCTCCACTGCAGATGCTGGAATGCCAAAGGGTTCTGTTCCTCACGTGCAAAGGCCCAGGCTGGACTGCTGCTCTCTGGTTTGGTTTCTTTTCATCTCTGGTGCATGTAGTGCTCTGCCTTGGAAGCACTTGAGCACCAGCTTGATATTTAGAAGCCATTGCAGTACTGCTGTTCTGCTGGCAGGAGAAATTGGGCTGACCATGGGATGTACATATCCTGATGCTGGAGCATGACAACCCCATAACAGGCAGGGCTGAGTCTCCTCGGGTGTCCTGCCTACTGCTGGGACTGGATTAGGGCTCTCCAGACTAGAAAATGTCTTTCCTTCTTCCTTTTCTGTCATCTTATATGGATTTTTAGGAATTTAAGATGCTAAGCCTCAATTAGGCAACACTTATTAATTTCCGAGATGTAATTTATTTACAGAGTGTTGCCATTCACAGCAGTGAGCGCTGGTAATTGCTGTAGTTTGCTTTCCAGGCTGGGATCTGAGAGGCTTGAAAAGCCTGTGAGTGTGGCTGCCAGGCAGGCTCTGGGTGCATTCTGCCTCCTGGGGATACGAGTTGCTGATGAAGGAGCTGACTGTCACCCAGGCACCCCAGTTTTGCTCCAAGCAGTCCCTGTCCTTGGGCATGGGAACAACATCCTTGCCTCATGGCAGTGTTAAACCAACAATCCTGTGGTGACTTTTGCTGTCTGCCCTGTGTTTCATTTGCCCCAGCAGGACATGGGTGGCCTCATCCTGCTCCAGAGCTGCTGCAAGGCTGAACAAGCCACCTGACTGCAGATCTGAGGGCAGGGCTGCGGAAAATCAATGAGGCCAAAGAAAATTAGGTACTCCACGCCTGTCCTTCAAACCAACAGCACCAGGGATGGCGTCTTTGCAGCGTGATGGCTCAAGGCTGGGTTTTGTCCTTCTCTCCCTGGTACAGGCTGTTGCTCAGAGTTGCAGAGAGGCTGTGCTGAAGCTCTGCTGACACGTAGCCCTGTGACCAATTCCTCTGAAGTTGGCTGAGCTGTTTACCTGTGAGACACGGGTCCTCCAGGATGGGCTGGGCAGAGGGGCAGAGCTGCCCTCTGGCCCCATGTTTGGAGAGTGTCCAAGCAGGAACAGGGAGACTTCAAATTCTGCAGCTCCCATCCAATTTTATCTGTTTCTGTGGCTGCTGGGGCTGGGTCCAGGGAGGGGATCAGCCTCTTGTGTTTTGGGATGGAGAAGCTCTCCCTTCTCCCATTCATGAACCAGTGGGCTGTGTCTTGCTATCTAGACCAGCAACATCTTTAGGAGGGTTTCCCTGATGGCATTTTGGGGAAAGTAGTTGGATATTTATCAAAGTACCTCATCTCATCCAGTGTCAAACCATTGCTTTCACCTTGTTATGCTTCCCAAGGACCATTGGAAAATGGGGAAATAGAGCTGCTCCCCTTCCCCTCGTATGGGGCTGGGGGTTACTGGAAGTGAGTGTATCTGTGTAGGACCTGTGCTGAGGTCCTGGTTCTTGGTTTGGCTCCAGGGTCACTGCTGAGACCTTCGTGTTTCATGCAGACTTGGACAAATTATTGCAAAATAGCCCAGTTGTATCTTCTGGCAGGCTTATCCCTGGCCAGAGCCTGCTGAGCCTGCCAATGAAGCAGTTGTTGTACACGATGGATTTTGCCATCCACCATCATCTCCAGTTGAGTCTGGTCCATAGTTCCTGTTTGTGGGCACGGGAAGTGTTCCTCGCTCCCAGGAGCGGCTGGTGAGTGCTGCCTGGATGGATTATCCATCTGGCATGCTGCTGGGCCATTTGTTACGGAGGATCTTGCAGGAAGAGCCTCTGATGCTGTAGTGAACTCTGTGCTGTGGGGAGAGTTGGGATAATTTCTGGAAGCTCATGCGGGCAAATCCTGGCTTCTCAAATGCCTAGAAACAGTGAATTTGGACCACTGCCTGCCTGCTGTGATGATCCTCTTTAATATCCTGGTCCAAGTATCCATGGAGAAGCGTGACCTGCTTCTTCCCAGGCTGAGCATGCCAGGATGCTGCCACAGGGTTTGTGATTTTGTTTCTTGAGCCTGACCTCTTCCTTGTGCACTTGGCGATGCCTCGTGATGTGGTGAGCAGTGGCTGCAGGGAGCCTGTCTCCTCTCTCCATGGCTGACCTGCAGAGCAGGAATCTGGCCCTGGAGCATCCCCTGCCCTTTGTAGGGCTTGAGTTCAGATGCTGAGCTGGGCAGCTCCTGACCATGAAATAGAAATGAAAGGGAAAGCTGAAGGGCAAAGGGGCTGCTGACTCCTTCACTGCTGGGCTCTGCTGCCTGCAGGACAACAGTGTTCTGGCTGTGGTTGGGTTCTCCTTCCCCGATTAGCCTGGGCAAGGCACTTGCAAGATAAAGGAAGGCAATTTCCTCAGCGTACACTGAGATCTTGTTATTCATTTCCATGAAGCCAAAGGGGAGGAGGGAGCAGCCCAAGCCTTCCAGAGCTGAGGAGCTGTGGATTGTACAACATCATACCCCTGACAGCCCTGGGGGAGGCTGGAGTGGACTGAGGGAGGGTTGCCCAGTCACAAGGAAGCAGAAGCAGGTTAATGACTCGGAGCTGGGATCATCCCGCCTTTCTGCCAGCTCCTGGACCATGCAGGTGGCTGAGGAGGCCATGCCATGAGGACAAGCCCATCACTTCTGCTCTGGGGCATATGGGTGCAGGGGGGAGCAGATTCCATGTCCTGCCTGGCCACATCCAGTGCCTGTCTCCCTCTGCATTGTGCTGGGAGATCAGAAGGGATGTGAGCCTGGAGACTCCTCAGCAGACCCATGGAACCATTCCTGGCCTCCCGCCCTCAGCATCATGAGGACAGACAAGGCAGACCCTTCCCCAGGCACGTCCCTGGCAGCAGCCAAGGCACAGCTGTAGATATCCCTCTCTCCTCTGTACTAATCCCATTCAGACCTTGTCCTGCACTTCTCCCCAGGGAGGCTGCAGGCGGGAGAGAGCGGCTGCTTCGTTTAAGGCTGCACAGATTAGCTCTCACCCTCGGGAGCAGCTCACTCAGCTTGTGCTGGAGATAAGCATGGCCATGTCTTCTGGGCTGTCCAACTTCTGGGCTCCTGGCAGGGATGTGATTACCCTCAACACATGCACACCAAACACCTGCAAGGTCCAGCGACAGAGAAACCAAGTCATTTTTGCAAGCAAATAGTCATGTCGCGTTACACTGAGGACGCTGTTCTTTTTGGTTTTCCCCTTGTATGGTGCCTCTTAGAGCTCTGAGGCACCTCCAGTGCCTGTGAAATTTGTCAGGGCCCGAGCCAGAGGCATTCCTGTGACTCCAACACCATGTGCTATTTGTGCAGCACTGGGCTGATTGCTCTGGGCATGAGCAGGGTTTATCCTAAAGTTGATAATTTCTAAACTTGTTCAGCTTTCTCTGCTGTTTGTGGTTTCCTGTAGCTCAGCCCTGATCTCCTGCAATAGACCCCCTGCTATTGGCAGTGGTACAATGGGGAGCATCACAGGGGCACCACGATGTCCAGACCTATCAGAGTGTTAATAAAAGGGCTTAATGTGGAAAAAGGAAATCCTGCCCCTCCAGAGACCTTGTTGAAGAACCCTATCTAATTAACCTCAGAGGTGATTGATTACAACGTTGTTGTGTGCCAGCAGAGAACCCAGGAATAGTCTCTATCAGCTATCTTTCCCCTTGGAAAGCCCAACCAGGCTTGCAGCCAAGAAGAGCAGGAGCAGAGCAAGGCTGAAGGAACGTTGTCCATCCAGAAGTTTGACCCAAGCTGCAGGGACATTGTTGCATGGCTCCAGGTACCTTTCTTGTCAAAGCTTCCTCAAAACTCCCTCAAACTGCTTCTCTAATGGATGCAAGTGTCTCAGTTTCTCCAGACTCTGCTCACGGGGTTTGTGTGATGAGCTTGTGGCAGGATGAAACAGGACAGTCTGGATGGCTCCTCTTGCAGGTGATTCATGTTTTAACCTGGGTCTGGTAAAGGTGAGGCTGCCAGAGAAAATACCTGCTGTGTATGTGCATCTCCAGCCTCACTCTGGTGCAGCGAGGAGCGAAGTTCCTTGTGTGTCCCAGCTGAGGAAGAGGAGATGTAGCTGAACCCCATGAAGAGGGCACTGCCACGTCACATTCCTCCCCAGCCTTCCTCCCTTTCAAAAAAGTGGCTTTCCAGCCCCAGCTGCTGTCTGGGAGCAGGACTGTCCCCTGAAGAGCTCAATGGCAACAGTGAACCTCAACGATTTCTTGGAGGAAAATTGTCTTGGCTCATAAGACATATTTTTTATTTTTTTTTCTGAGGTGTAGCAATTACACTAAATAAGAAGCTGTCACCAAAATGTCTGTTCTGCCTTCTGACAACCTGCTCTTCTCATGAGCTTAGGCAAAAAAAAAAAAAGCATAAATCAGATGTGCTTTTCCTCTTGTTTGCATTTCTTCCTTGCCTGCCTGCCTTGACTCCTCACCTGTAGGGAAGGTTGAAGGTTCATCCCACTGCCGAGGGTCCCCTGAGCTCTGCTGGAGCTGTCAGTCCCCCTTTGCACCCACCCTAGGGTGGCTTCTGCAGAGAAATTCCTGTGGTGAAACCTTACTTGTAGAGGGAGAAATAGCTTGAGAAGCCTGTTCTGCAGAGAGCTGTCAGGGAAGGCTGGGCATTCCGAGGCTGCTGCACTGCTCCATAGGAGGAAAGGCTTCAAACAGCAATTAGCCTGCACTGCCATTTCCAGGGAAACAGCTCTTGGTGCGCCGGACAATGGGCTGCAGGAGGCAAACAGGTTAAAAGCTCTAATTCTGGCAGGATATATTTAGGTGGGCTTTTTTCCTTTCAAAGGAAGGTAGGTTAGAAAGGCTCCGACTCCTTTAAATAGACTCTCCTTCCGTAACCAGCCTGGAGCTGCGTCAGGAGCACTGCCTGTTCCCTTCCACCCCTGGTGCTGCTGACAAGTGCCCAATGCCTCGGTGCTGGGGCATCTCAAACCTGCCCTTGTGCCAGCAGCACAGGGGCTGAGGTAAAAGCTGTCACAGGAGGAAGTTCTCTGCTGCTTTCTGGTTATTTATTCTATTTGCTGAAATGTAGCAGTGGAAAAGGGAATTTAGTCTGGGTTAGGGCAGCACACCAAGCCAGAACCGTGTTCTCCTGACACCCTGCTCTTGCTGCCAGCCCTAAAGCCCTGAATGTTCCTGGTTCCCTCTGATGGGGTGGGGTATAGGGGCAGCTGTGGACCCACAGAGGGGAGCTGATGTCAATAAGCCACAGCTGTGGCTGTGTGTGAATGAACATGGAGCTCGTGTCCCAGAACCTCCTCCAGTGCCTCTTGCTGCCTTTGGTGGCTGCTGGTGCTGCATCCCAGAGCTAATGCTGCTGCTGAACATACTCATTATATTAATTCCAAGATTATCACGTTCTGGCTGTTTATAAATTATAAAGGAAAGAGACTTCTTCCTTAATCCCCTGAGCTTTTTTGTTCCTTCAGTGTGTTAGCTAATACATTGTTTAAACTGTCAGCCCTGGTTCTTGCTTACTGTGGGTGAGGCTGATTTTCACACATCCTTCCCTTTCCCATCAGCCTGTGACAGCCCTGTAACACACCTGCTGTCCATGCAGACTGAGCAGTGCAGCCCTTCACTAACCATGCTGTTCTTCTAAGCACTGTCTGCCCTGGGTAAATCAGGCAGCACCTCTTCAGTCACAGGTAACAGATGATGTGGAAGGAGGAGGTTATCATCACCTGAGGGTTTCCAGGTCTCCCTTTCACCCAAAGGGGCTTCCTTGCCTCTGCCACAGCGGGATGCAGAGGTTCCTGAGCAAGGAATTGTGGAGTCCAGAAGGAGCAGGGCTGCTCTGGAATCATCCCATCCTGAGAAGCACGTGAATACTCTCTCCAGCTGCAGGACTACTTCTCGAGGCAGGTTGGTCAACACTGGCCTTGCTGTGTAGGAGCTGTCCTGGTGATGTGAGGGCTATCACTCTCAGAGCCACGAGCCACCGACAGATGTTGCTGGATGGTTGGGTGAGTTGTGCTTTCCCAGATCCATGTTTTCACCTGTGTGGGACATGTTCTTGCCCTGCTGGAGCAGGGCTGGGCTGAGCATGCTGCGACCTTGGGCACGGTGCTCCCAGGCTGGTGTTTACAGGGGAAGGAGAGGAGCTGACAGAAGCTTTTTCACATTCTTTGCTTTAGTATAGCTGGGCCTGCTCATTTCCCCAAATTTTGTTGTTCTTGATGTACTCTTGGAGTCACTACACATGGCAGTGGGGTTGGAAGTAGATGATATTTAAGGTCCCTTCCAACCCAAACTGTTCTATGATTCTATAATTCTATGATATCCTGGCAGCCATTTCTGTCTCCCTCTCCTAAAGCTGCTCTGAGCTCCCCACATGGATGTGATGGTCCTTCTAGTGATGTTCCTGTCCACTCCCTGCTGCTGTGCTTGGTCTCTTCTCCTCTCCCTGGTGCCACGAGCCCATCAAACCCTCTCCTGGTGCTTTCCTAACCTGCACAGCTTGTTCCCAAGCACTGCTGGGAACCCTCCCCTCGGAGCAGAGCCCACCCATGGGTGAGATGCTGTCAGGCTCTGCCCACACTCCTGGCTGCGGGGGCTCCATGTGTGCCCCCCTTCCCCTGAGCGGTGGGGAGGGCAGAGCTCTGCTGTGCAAGGGAGGATGATGAGGCTCCTTTTGTTCCCGTGGCTGGGTGGGAGGTGGCACCGAGGCCCCTGTGACTCAGATGAGGGCTGTGCTGTGCCATGAGCTGGCAGCTCTGCCCATGGAGGGGGCATGGTGAGGAGGCTGCATCCTCTTTGGCTTGCCAGGAGGGCTCCGAGCAGGCTCCTGCACACCTGCCCTTGCTTTTGAAGGGTGGGAAGAATTTATTGCAATTATTCACGTGGCCTTTGTGGGGTTTAGCTTGACAAGAAGATTGCTATCACTGCTTGGCTGTTGTTTGCACCTGTCTGTGCCCCACTAGCCATGTGAGGTTCTCATTGCCCTCCAAAACCCCTTTGCCAAAACACTGTGGGGTCAAAGTGAGCTTTGCTCTGGCAGAAAGGAGCCTGTGGCACTGAGTCCTCTCCCCATACCTCCTTTTGGCCATGTTCAGCATGAGCAGTGTTTGTTGGCAGGGATCCCTCCCTGCACTGCTGCCTGTCTCGTGCTTGTTCCTGAGAGGAACAAGCAGCACATGATGGTTTCTGAGATAAATCGGGCTCCCAGGTGTCAGGACAGAAGGAAAGGAGCTGGAAATCTGAGCTTTACCTGTCTGTTAACTCGTTCTGGGCTTTGCCAGAACAAGACCTGACTCTGTGCAGCTGCTTATCAGCTGCTGTGGTGCCCAGTTCCCTCTGCCATGGAGCAGAGAGGTGGGAACAAACCTTGGCAAACCAACTTTGTGGGGTGGGAAAACCTTTGGGTGCAGTTCTCCAGCTGCACCTACTGGGCTGACAGCAAGATGTGGGACTAATTGAGCTGGGCTGGAGGGCTGCAAGGTGGTTCCTTGCCAAGGGAGATGTTGGCTGTCCAAGAGCTGTCCCTGTATCTCATGTCCCTGAATGAATGGGAGATTGGCAGGTTTAAAACCCAGCTCTGGTTCCAGGTGGGCAGCAGATTTGGCACTGCCACCTCCATCAGCAGTTGACTGGTTCAAGCTGCTTCAGGCTTATCCACCACCACTATTGCTGGCCAGCCTTGGGGACAATGTGACTCAGGGTCCCTTGGAGAGGGAGGCAGCCCTCCCTCCCTCCCTGCCCATCCTGCCTCACAGGAGCACCCAGCCTGCTCGCCCTGCTCGCTCAATTTGTTTTGGTCCACGTTAGTCGAGGATGAAGTCACAGATATTTCTGGGCAGTGATAGGATCTCGCCAGCCAGCTCTCCTTTAATAAAATCCCAGGCACTGGAGATGCCCCATTTCCTTATCTCCCCTCTGCAGATGTTCATTGCCCCCCTCTCTCTCTCTCCAGACTGGGAGGAAGCAGCGGAATAGCTGCCACAACCCCTTCTATACCCATAAATAAAAGGGCAGTTGGATGATGAAAGAAGGCATGAACACAGCATTGCCCATGTTTCTGTGGCTTCCAGGTCATCTTGGAAGCTGCCTGATGGAAAGGGAATGTCCCTAGCCAGGGAAGTGAGTGCCAGAGCATGCCCCCTGGCCACAGTGGCCACTGTGAGCCAAACATGTGGAGAAATAGATGGAAAGAGGGAATCAACAGCACTTCATGCAGTATGGAGCCTGGAAAATGTAGACAATGTGAAGGGAAGGAAAAGATGGGATAAGAAACTTCAGAGGAATTACTAGCAGTGAGAAGGAGGACCTGGTTTTTAGTTCATGAAAAAAAAATAGGTGGGAAAGCGAAAAGTTCTCAGCAATGGTATTGGAATTGGAAAAGCCAAGCGTGTGGAGAAGGGACAATGCCTTCAGCCCATGTGACAGTGATCTGTCTCCATTCCTGCCATGGCCAAGGTCCCCACCAGCAGCACTGAGGGGGTGCAGGGGGCTCAGGGTGGGCAGATCCCCCAGCACCTGGAGCTGGAGAGCAGTGAGGAGCAGCTCTCTGGACCAGCCTGAGCAGGCAGGATTCCTGGGAAGAGGTCAATGAAGGGTTTATGGGAGGTTATGTAATGACTGACCTGACAGGAATGGGTGTGGTTGAGGCCAGGAGCCAGCTCAGCATACAGCTGGGTCAAGCTGTGGTGCTGCTATTGTCACTGTTTAGAAATTTATACTTTTCTTCAATCAGAAAGTCTCCAACTTTGCACCCTAGTATGGAAATTGGTGTGGCTACAACTCTGTGCTTCACCATGGGGCATCCCCACTCCCCAGGCCAGGCTGAGCTGGGGTACCAGCACTTACAGGGTTTGCAGAGCCATTTTGGGTCTGCCTGAAGGTGTCAGGCAGTGCCACCACACCTCTGACCCAGTGGACCCCAAAGCCCACAGGACTCTCTGCCATCCCTCTGATGCAGATGAACCCACACCTAACTGCTTTTAAAATCCCCTGTTGCTATGACAACTCCCCAAGCTTGATGCACTCGGTGCTGTCTCTCCACTCCCAGGTCTTGCATCCCCACCAAAAGCTCTGTGTGTACCTCAGTACATACACGTGCTTCATTCCAGCTTTCAGAGGTGGTTCATAATCCCCTTGGAGCGTGAGTGGAATCTCTCCTGAGCTGGTGAAGGGTTTACTTGAAAGGTCTGATAAGGAGGTTAAGGAGGGGCCAGCAGCCGCTCACCCCGGGGTGGAGCGATCAGACAGCTAAACTTAGCCCCTGAGTCACTAATGAGTCAGCAATTCGGGGGCAGGAAACCTGCATTTCTCTTTTCCTCATGTTTTTTAAACAGTGATGCACCCAAGGCAGGCTCCAGGTTGGATTCATTTCAGTCCTAGGCATGTTACCTGCCTGCAGTCCTTTCCCCTGGAGCATCCTTGAGCCATCTAGAAGAGCGAGCTCCTTCCTCTGGCACCTGCCATGACAAGTGCCTGTCCACAGCCAAACAGCCTCCTTCCCCACTGTTAGTGGTCCAAGACATGGAAAGCTCTGCCTGGTCAGTGAGGTCTCTTGCTGGGAAAGTGCCTGTGGAGGTGTGGACAGGTAGAGCATCCCTGGTGCTGCTTAGAAACACAGCAGTGAGTGAAAGTCCATCCAGATGCTCTTCTCCCAGCACGGTGCATGAGTGCTGTAGCACTGCCAATAGCAACAGAAGGGCTCTGGAAATCCCATGTGAGTGTTAAAATAACACAGAACATCAGGAGATCCAGATGTGCTGAACTTAGAGAGCTGCTCCATATGAGGCCCAGGCCTCCTTCAGACCAGCCTATCCCTGTGCTGTGCCTGCCACCAAGCAGCCCTTCCCAGAGGAGAGGGTGGATCCCAGGTCCCTGGGAGCTGCAGTGGAGTGGGGTCAGCCAGAGCTTCATGCTATGCCTGCTGGGCACCATTTCCTAGGATGGACAAGGCTGTCCAGGCAGCTTCTCCTAGTCCCTGAAAGTAAATCCTGGTAGCAGAGTCCCCACTGGCAGCTGGCTGTATCCATTTGTGTGAGATCCCACTGAGTGTGTTTTGCATAATTTGTTTCCCAGAATGAAGTGTTTTACAAGTGCAGCATTTAATCACCTTGCAAAAGGGAATGAAAAACCAACCCCGTGCCTGGAGCTGGGAAATAACTGGAAAGGAATCTGGAGAAGGGACCACATGCTCATCCCATCATGTTAGCTGGGATGGAGAGCCCAGAAGAGCTGGTGTGTGTGCTGGCAGATGGCCTGGGGCTGGACAGGAGATGCATGGACATGGCAAAAAGCCCATGCTGAAAGCACCAGGCATGGAGATGTATGAGTTGAGCCAAGCCCCAACATCCTGGCCAGAAACTGGAGCTGCTCCCCAGCTCACTGTGCCTGCCCAACACCTGATCCAGGACCTGGCCCTTCCTTGAGGCAGAGGTACCTCTACTTTGCTCAAGGATTGCTGGTGAGCCACCTTCTTCCCAGCACCTGGGGATGAATCAGTGGCTTGTTGGAGCATGAAGGGCACAGTGAGTGATGGCTGTTCTGGGGGTAGCCATGGGTGCTGGGCTGAGGGTCTGCCCCTCTCACTGTCGTTTTTTTTTTATTCACAGCAGGTGAAGTATGAAAAATCAGAGTAATGGCCAAGGATACAGCATCCACTTGGCTTCTCTTGCCCGTGGCGGGGGCGATTAATCTAGTTAAGGCATTGCAGTGGGGCGAGACCACAAGGTTACACAGCCCAGAGCCCGTGAGCTCCAGGAGCTGCAAGGTGTGTTCCCCCTCCCTCTCCCTGCCTTGCCTTTGATCTGCTGCCGGTGGGGAATATTGTTCCATGCTGGGAGCGGGTTGAGCCCAGACTGGCAGAGCAGCAGGAGCCTCATGGTTACTAATGAGCTGTTTGCTGCTGGCTGCCTGCACGGCGGTGGGTACTCCGTGCTGCCCAAGACCTGTGCTCACAAACCAAGTGGCTTCACCCTGCTGCAGGCCTGTCACCCGCTCCCTCCTATCTGAAGGATCTCTCCTCTGAGTGCTGCTCCTGCCTCATCCATAGCGAAACAAACAGCTGAGGTCTGATCCTGCTGGTGGGTGGGTAAGGCAAGGGTGGCTCAGACAGTCGGTGGTCTCTGCTCTGAGGTCGGTGCAGGGCAGTGGGCTACAGGAGGCTGCTGACCATCCATGTGGCAAAGGGCATGGCTGTCCCCTTCATGGAGAGGGTCTGAGCCTTGCTCTGGGCTCCAGCAGATTCTAGGGGAGATCACCCTTGCACTGAGCCACGTGCCCCTTGTTTGGCTGTGGGATGCTAAAGATAACAAGTGGCTGGGAAGGATGTTTTTTATTGGTAGCTTATGATGCCTGTTCACTAAAGGCTGCTGTTCCTTGAAGGGAACAAGGTCTTAGGAGCATGACCTTCTGTCCCGTGGCTGTGTGTGGAGTACTGACAGCCGGGGAGGAACGTGTCTGCAGTGCTGGGATTGAGCAGCCACAAAGGGTGGGATGTGGTGCAGAGGCACTAAGGGGATGGGTGTCTGCCTCTCCCCCGTTATTTATTGTGCCATAAAATCCAAGGCAACGCACATCAATAAGTGCTGCCAAGGGTTTCACATGTGTCAGCCTTGTGTGTGTGATGGAGCAGAGGCTCTTCTGAGCCAAGGGGCTGTGGGAGCAGAGCTGGTGTGATTGATGGGACAGCCTTCAGCTGCCTGTGCCTTCGCTTGGCTGTGACACACACCCACTTCCCTGGAGCCAGCAGGGTCCTTGGGGCAGCGGTGTCCCACCTGGGAGGGTACCTGCTGTGAGGGTGCTTTGTGCTCAGAGCTGCTCATCTGCCTGTGACAATGGCCAATACCTTCCCCGAGTCAGGGTTGGGTGTCCTGGGAAGCAGGGAGCACTCAGAGGACCCAAGGCTCCTGCTGGCTGACTTTCCCAGGGAACAAGATGTGTGCCATTGAGCTCTTTATGTGCGTGCACATCTGACAGCTCCTGAGCCCCTCGGATGGTCTCGGCCGCGTGCGACAGCAGAGCTGTCACCGATGCTGACAGGAGATGCTGCTGTGAAACGTGCAGCTGGGTGGGAGAGGGTGTTGAGGAGCATCCCTGTGGAGGGACAAGCCAGCATGCAAACCCCTGGGACATGCAGGAATGAATCCAACACACGTGTGGCTCGAGCATGGGTGAGAGTCTGGGCGGGCAGTGACAACTTGGACATCAAACTTGGGTCAACCAGGAGATGTAAAATCCCAGTATTTGGGATTAGTGCAGGTAATATGTTTTAAAGACAGACAAATCCCGTTCCTGGAGGTGCCTGCTTGCCATGGTAGGCATTCTGCATCTTCAGGAGAGTTACTCCAGTTGAACAGATCCAGCCCTTTCAGGGAACAGGGACTCTGGAATTGCTAATCATGGGGTCGGGGGATTTTTTTTCCCCTCACACTTGTTGGTGATTGCTTCCTCCTCCTCTCTTTTGTGTTTATGCAACACCCCAGGCTTGGGAAGGACCATCTGCTGATTTGATTAATGGCCCTTTTCTGAAAAAGCAACAGAGACAAATGTCCTCTTGAACATGGCAAAGAGAAATGGAGAAACAGGCTGGCTAATTTTCAGCCATTATTTTAGAACCCAAACTCCTTCCCATTATCAATTTAGCTATTATTTCAAAAACTAATTAATCTTCACTCAGGCAGCTCCAAGAGACCTCTGTTTAGATAATTAACAGCCCGTGGATTATGAAAATTTCTGCTTTTGGATCTTACTACAGTGCTTGCCTTTGAGAACACTCCCACTATTTGTCCTGCTTACCAACTCATTCCATCAATCCATCTTTTTTTTGACAATCAAGACCAAATAATTAGCCATGATGGATTTTGCTTGCTTTCTCTCAGCTCAGTTCCATTTTTTTTCTTTCCAGTCCTTAAATGTTCTTCAACCAGGCAGTTTTTGAGGTGATTTTGCAGCTAATTACAGCCATCCCCAGCAGCTGGAGAAAGGGTGGATTTGGCTTATGGAGAAGCTGGGCTGTAAGCTGTGAAAAAGGAGATCCTAGAAGATAGAGGTGGGATTTTTTTCCTCCCTATTTCAGTCTTGCAGTGTGAATTCACCCCATTGCTGTGCCAGGCTGGGCTGCCCTCCCTTGCTGGGGAGTCCCGTCCTGGCCTCTCGCTTGTTGTCACAGCTCTGATCCTTCTGGCTGGCGAGACATCCCCGAGCTGTCAGGGCTGTGGGAGAGCTCTGTGCAGCAAAGCAAAGGTGATGGGGTAGTACAAGCCCCAGGGCAGTGGTGAAGCAGGTCTGCAGCCCGTGCAGACCCTGAGCTGCTCCTGTCTGTGCCCTGCATCGCTGGCTGCAGGAAGCCAACGTGGGCTGGCAGCACCCACAGAGCTTAGTGAACTGGAATGCTGCCCACGGATGATGGCACACTGCCCCCTGCACCCACCTGGGAATGCCACTCCTCCTCAGCAGTCCAGAATTCCTCTCTTTTCTATGCAGGGCAAAGGAACCAAAGTGGGGAGGGGAGTCCTGGATGTCCTGAGTGGGAAGGGACCCACAAGGATCATCCAGTCCAACTCCTGGCTTGTAAACCATTGGCCTCTCAGCCCTTTTTCTCACTGAAGTGGTTTTGAGGTTTTCCTCTTTTAATTTTGGGCCAACCCCTGTTCAGTTCATTGCCCTCCTCCCACAGGTCTTTAGGGTGAGACTGTGCATGTGGGATTGTGCTGGACCACCCCATTGCCCGGGGTCAAGAGCTTCCCCCATTCTTCTGCCCTTTGAGGTCCCTTAGTGTAGCTAAAATCCAGAATGGGTGTTTTCAAAGCCCCTGTCCCACACACAAACACGTGTGCCCTGTGTTTGTTCTGCAGTGAGGCCGTAAGTGGGTGATGCATCTCCCTCTCCTGCCTTCCCGCGCCAGCCGGGCTTTATCTCCTCCAATTAACCAAGTGCAGATAGTGGGTTTAATAAGGCCCTGCCTATGAAAGATTACTAACCATTTTATTTCCAACGTGCCGTGAATTAGGAGGCAGCCTGCACAACAACGCTCAGGAAGGACAGGCTCGGCAGCTAATTACTGTCCCCACATCCCCCCACTGCCACCACTGCCGGCCCGGCTCCTAATTGCTCCCTGTCCTGATTGCATTTTGCTGGTGGTTCATCTGCAGCTCTTGCCTGGCTCTCAGTGGCTGCTGCTGCTCTCTCTGCCCCCCCACACCTTTGTCAGGTTTATTAATGAAAACCTTATCTGTCTGTGCAGATAATGCCAGAAATAATTAGTACTCAGTGAGGTCTGTCAGGCTCTGCTCCTCTCCCACCCTTCTGCCCTCATCTCCTTCCTATTTGCAGTTTCCCAGGTGCTTGATTAGTGCTGGGGATGGGGTTTTTTGGGGGGTTCAGACCTTTCTCACCCCCTGTAGTTTTCAACCTTCCTGAAGGCATCTGCAATCCCTGCTTAAAATTTGTAAGAGTGGGATCGGTGTCCGTGTTCTCCACCAAATGCACCCAGGTCCTTGAGCAAAAGCAGTCTCACAGGGAGTTGGAACTAGATCATACTTAAGGTCCCTTTCAACCCATTCTGTGATTCTATGAAAATCATCTGAGTTTTCCTTGCTCAAGGGGAGCTGCACCAGGTACACTGGATGGGTTCATTTTCAAGAGACCTGACTGGGCTGTAGGTCTCTCCTTGTCCCATCCCTGCTGGGAAACAAGGGACAGCCCCATCTCTGCATCAGGGGCCTGTCTCGAGCTCCTTTTTTTTTTTTATTATGTTTATATTCGTTGTTTCTTGGCTCAAATCTTTCAGCCTGATAAAGGATGACAGCGCTTCTCGAGTGCCTGGGATGGCATAAATAATTCCAGTGCTGAGAGCGAGATTTACAGTGATATAAATGTCAGGAGTGAGCCCAGTTTGTATTAATGGCCTTATTAGTTATGTTGCTGTAAAATACTGATACTCCAGTTGTTAAGCAGCCATGGTTTCGCTCTGCAGCATTAATTCAATAAATTGGGGCTTTTTGATATAAATCTTGGAGTCTGCTGAGCCCCATTAGAAAATTCTTCATGATATGTCGGAGGTCTTCAAATGGCTTTGGCTGAGGTAGACCTGGGAATAAAAAAAGCTGCTTGGTGTGCAAGTAGGGGTCGAAGATGACACTTTTCATGCCTGGGGTTGCAGCTGCAGCATCTCCTGTGGGATGGGATTATGGTATAGGGTGGGTGTCACACAGGCACCCTGGTGTCAGAGGCAGCCTGTCCCATGGAGGTCTCCTGGCCATGCAGTAATTGGGGTGGGTTTGGGGTTTCCAGCCATCAGCTATGAAAACTGCATCTCAAGCTGCATCCCAGAGGTCAGGTCTGGATGTCTCCCGTGAGACTTTGCTCCAATCCCCAACCTCTGGCTCGCCAAGGCATTGAGAGCAGCTCCTTGGAGCAGAGGGCAAGGGAGAGAAGGCTGGGGCTGGGAGGGTGATGCCCACAGAGCTGCTCTCATCCCTCTCTGTGCCCTCCCCTGCCGTGTCCCTGTCACCGCCTCTGCTTCGCTGCTGTCACCTCCTTCAGCGCGTTAATCCGGAGGTGAGCTGACAGCCGGGACGTCTCTCCTTGTCTGACCCACAGCCCCGAGGTGTCCATCCTTTCCTGCCACCCTCCTCCCAGCCCCTGGAAGAGCTGCCAGTGCCGTCCCCATCCCCCCTGTCCCTTCACTCTGTGCCGCAGCCGCTGCTCCTTCCAAGGCTCTTTTGCAACTCTGCAAACTTTCCAGCAGCGAGCAGCGGGGATGGAGCGAGTGAGGGAGGGGCACAGGGGGAAAGCGCCACGATAATTGAAAATAAATGATGCATTATATGAAATAAATGTTCTGGTGCAGCCAGCTTGCTCCTGAGGGTTATTTATTTATTTATTTCATTCCTAGAGTTTAGAGGTGCTTGGCAAAAGGGAAGTTGACGGGAAAGGAACGGCACCCCCGGGGATGTCAGCACCAGATGGGAGTCCAGAGCAGGAGAAACAACATTCCAAGCAGGAAAGGCTGTGTCCGAGGTCCCCGGTCCCAGTGCCCAGCCAGGACATGTAAGATCGGGATGAGGGAATAAGAGGGAACCTCCCGAGTCCCTTCTCCTCTTGCCACTGCTTGCATTTGAGGATGTCCCAGGTCTGACACAGTCCCATATTTAATGTCCATCCTCAGGCTATGAACCTCCTGCCCCAGGGCCTGCCTGGGCACCAGTTCTGTCCCACCATAGCCCATCTTCCATGGGGTCACCACCCCATCGCCTTAGTGGGCACTTGGGTTGAGCAACAACAACCAGAGTGCTGCTTCTGCCCTGCCTGAGGTTAGCACAGACAGAGCAAACACACCCTCTGCTCCAGGTGAGTTTGCTTTGAAATGTCCCTCTGGTGAGGATTAACTCCTGACACTGCTATTTGTCATAACAGAGGAAGAGGCAGCGTTTTCCCGGGATATGTTGATTTAACCAGGAACACGAAGCTTCCTCCTGCCTCAGATCCCCACATCACTGACTGACCATGTTGTGGTTCTTCTGCCTTGATAAGACTTATCCTGGATTATTATTTGGCTACTAATTAATCTTGAGAGTGATGTAAAGGCTTTGAACTGCTGTTTGAAGATTTGAGTGGACGATTTTTGCTCTTGTCAGGGAAGGAGGGATTTGGAGATGAGATCCCAGCTCTGAATGACATTAAGTTGCTCTCCCTTGGCAGGTGGGAACGGCTCCTGACTTCCTCCTCTTCAGGGCCCCTGCAAGACAAATCCCCTTGGAAATCAGGAGCACAATGGTGCTTGGCAGGGATGCCACACACTGCCTGGTGGTGGGATATTCCCTGGAGAGTATCACCCTGTGGGTCTGTGAGGTTTGGAGTTACCAGTCCAGGCCTCTTCTTCTCCCACAAGTATTTTCCCTAATGTATCTTGGTGCTTATGGACTCATCACAGCACTGAGTGACAGCTCAGGTGTCTCATTAATCATTACTGAGTATGGTCTGGCAGAGCCATCAGAGGTCTTGATCACTGCTGCTTCCCCAGACAGGGATATTTTTCAGATGCTTCTCCCTGAAAACTCCTGCTGAAAACTGGGAAGAAACTGTGCCCCCTTGGGGCTGAAGCCTGTGGAAGATGCTCCTTCTCCGTGCCAGCCTCTTGTTCCTGCCCACGGAGCACACAGTGAGTTATGATCAGCCCTTGTGAACCTGCATCTTTTTAAGGCACATTTTTCCCTTCTCCATGCTTGTCAGGTCAAGGGCAACTCCGTGGTGGGTTCATCTGCTGCTGCATTGATTTGGCAAAGGCTGGGGGTGAGAGCTCCACCGCCTTCAGATGAGGCTGTAGAGCTTTTTAGGTTTGAATTTTCCCAAATTCTGTTCATCACGAAGAGAACAAACACCCCCAGTCAGGAGCAGCTTGGAGCTGGAGGCAGCTGACTTGGGGGTCAGCATCGATCACTGCCTGCTGGGCGAGACCCGACTGCAACCCCAGCAGTGTCAGGAGGCAGCTCCATCCCTCCTGGCCCCAGAGTGCTGGGCTGGGAAGAAAAACCAGCCTGTTTCGGAAGCGATCGTTTGACATCTGCTGTCACGCTTCTGACACCCATCACTGCCAGTAACGACCCCAGCAGAAAGCCTGGTGGACCTCAGCCTGTTTCAGTCTTAATCTGACCTGGTTTTCTGATGTCGTGAAAACATCATCATCCCTCACTGCCGGGGGGCGTAGGGAGGGGAGGGGAGGTTAAACTCCTCCCTCACCCTCTGCCGCTCCCCCGCCACTCCTTTATCTCTCCACAAGCTGCATTCGAGTACAATTCATTTTGTTATTAATTTCTGTTACACTGAGGCTTTTAAAGTGCCTGGGAACAGGGGCTGGTGTCACGGAGACGCTGCACAGCCCGGCAGCTGTAGTGCTTAAGTGCAGTTTAAATAGCCAGCTCATTGAAGGGCAAGAGGCTGAGCGCCTGCCAGAGCAGCAGCCTCGTGTGTGTCTGTTTGAGCAGACCCCATGGAGATGACTTTGGAGAGCAGGGCTTCTTCCTCAGCAGCTGCCAGGGTTGTATGAGGGATGGGACTGCACTGCCCTTGTGCCCCTGTGGAGCTCTGCTGCCCCAAGGGTTTGGGGCACCCCAGCGATGGTCCACCTTGCTGGGATGGGCACATCAGGGCTGGGTGGCCGTGGCCCACGAGTGTCCCTTCACCAGGCTCTTGGTGAGCCCAGGTGCCTCAATCCTAACCTGAGGAGCATCTGCACTGCTGTGCTGGCCCTTTCCCTGGCTGCATGGATCCTCCATGCCTGCAATCCCCAGGGAAACTACCCACCCAGCTAAAGAAAGGCTGGCAGAGGGGCCAGCAGCCTAAGGAACCCTGGGTGGGTGCTGAGGTACCCCAAGGTACCACTGTCAGCCCCCAGCCCCTCCTGCCATGACATGTGCTGGTTCTGAGGAATGGATGCACTGGGACCCTTCACGTGGTCTTGTTTACTTTTACTCTGGTAGAAAAATTATATCGCAAAATGTAATAAATGAGAGATTTAATCAAACCCAGCCAGCCAGCACTGATGGAATCTTGGCAGCAGATGAAAATATTGCATTTTTGTTTATTTATTTCCCCCTGTGCTCCTGTGGAGGTGTCCTGACTCATGTGGGGGCTCCTCATGCTTGGTGGCACTGCAGGGCATAGGCTGTACATGGAGCCACCGTGGTGAGGCTGTTGCTGGCCCAACTGTTCCCAGCCCTTCCCCATGGCCAGGCATCCCGGTGGCACTGGCCACCTACCACACTGCTCCTCAGCCTCTTTCTTTTCAGGAAGAGGGTCTCA
Organism: Scytalopus superciliaris; assembly: GCA_013400415.1. Classification (NCBI taxonomy): domain Eukaryota; kingdom Metazoa; phylum Chordata; class Aves; order Passeriformes; family Rhinocryptidae; genus Scytalopus; species Scytalopus superciliaris. Next base: position 380,558 of record VXBX01003372.1, on the reverse strand, counting down.
CTTGGTACCCCCAGTACAGGAGCTGGGACTGGACTCAAGCCCTCCATCCTAGGTTTCCTATCACCCATGATGGCATCAGGATCTGGTCTTAGGGCAACTTCAGGTCTTAACTTCTCTGCCTGAATCTTAGGCATCACATGGTGGGGATGTTGAGCATCTGCCCTGCTGGGAATAGGGTAGGAGTGGGGGTAAAATCACAAGACTTCACTAGCTCAGAATTAGGGACAAAGCAGCCCCATATCCAGCCAGTTGATGTGGCTGGGAATGAGAGGAGACTTCACATATTCCCTGTGCATCAGGGCCCTGGAAACACACCGAATCCCAGCACAGGACCAGCTGCTCCTGGAGACGCAGCTCCGCTGCCGCCTTTCTCCAGATGGCTTTTCTCAATGAAGCCTCTCCCAGAAATAGCTGCGTACTCGGAGCAGCCGGCTCTGCAAATAGCTCCTCTCTGGAAACAGAGGAGGCAGCGCAGTCAGAGCATCGTCCCCTGTGTCCTTTCCATGCTCCTGAGTGCCTCCGTGCTGACTCCAGTGTGCAGAAACCCTCCATTTCCCCTGGGACACCTTTGCCACCTGGGAAATGGGGTGTGCTGGGATCCTTTGTGTCCGGGCTGGTATCCCCAGCTTTGCTGAAGGAGCTGTCTGGCTGCTCACTCAGCCCTGTGCATCCCACATCCCCACAGGGGAGGATGTCTGGTGGCTTCTGGGGCAGGGCAGGTGGCCCAAGGGACACAGTACATGGCCCCACTGCCACGGTGGCTGGGCACCACCACCTCCAGCTGCTGCACTGCCTTATGGCCCTTCTTATATGTTTATTGTGCCAATGTAAAACAGGGCAATGCAATTTTTTCTGTAGGTTTAACTGATTTATTAATAGTCTATAATGTCAGTAAAAGCTCACCCATAAATCTGGTCTTAAGAATTTATGGGGCAAATATTCCAACGCCGTATTAAAGACACAATTTATAAATGCCTGTAAGTACCAGCTTGGTTGACAGCAGGAGATGGTTATCCCAGGGGAGGGAGAGGTGACAGTGGCTTCCAATGGCTTCCACATGGAGCCTCCAAAATCTTTGGGAAGCAAATTATTTCAGGCACTGTCTACTCCAGCCAGGAGGTGTCTGTGGCCCCCTGCTCTGCACTGCACGGACATTGAGCCCAAGGTGGGTGTTTGATCACCATCCAGATGCCAACACCTCACTCCCATTCCTGTGGGCTCCCAGCCTCGACTCTCCCCACCCCCAGGGACCCCATAGCCTGCCATCACCCCGTGCCCAGCCCAGGGTGATGGTATTTACTGCCGAAGTGTGCTGAGTGTAATTGCTAATCAGATACAGGCAATCAATCCATGCTCCCGCCGGGGAGGGGCTGCTTCCCTGCTGAAGGTGACTCCTGCGGGAATTCAGATTTAAAAATAAAGGCGATAGTCATCAGGAGTTCATTAAGTTGGCATCAGCTCATTTGCACTTTGTGGAGGGATGAGGCAGAGGGTGCTTCTGCTGCCTCCCTTCCCTCGTTCCGTGGTGTCCGCAGGAGATGCTGCCAGTGGGATGAGCCCTCCCTGATTTACTCCTCCTGTCCCGGTGCTGCTGCAGTCATGAGTCAACAGTGCGGTATATTTAAATGCAAACCACCATTATCCGTCATTAAAAGCTCTGTCATCAGCCAGGCTGCTCGAAGAGAGTCACCGTGCCGTGCAGCTCCCGGTGACACACGGCTTCCCTGGCCCTGCTGCAGCCGTGCCGGGTGCCCGTGCTGGGCAAGGGCTCTGCCATGGGAGGTGACTGACAATTGGATTTTCTCTTGGTTGTGGCCTCAGAGCAGAGAGGGAGAACCAGGCCTGGGAGGCAGCGGGATGCCATGGTGCGGGGGGGATGCAGGGACGGGCACAGCACATGCAAGGGATGCTTGAGGATGGGCTGAGCCCCCGGAGCAGGTGAGTGTTGGCAGGGGCTTTGTGGAATGACAACCCGTTGTCCCCAAAGATGGGACATCCCAGCAGAGCCCAGGTGCTGTTACTGGCAGGGTTTTCCCTCCTTGCGACCAGGCATAGGCAGGAGAGTGATGCCTGGGACAGGGCCATGGTCTCCCAGCTGCCCCATGCCCTCCATCCCCTGCCAGGGACATGGGGTGGCTGCAAAGTCACCCCACACCATCTCTCCCTGCTCCACACCCTGGTCCTGGAGGGTCCACATTTCCTCTCCATGAGCCCAGCAGGACGCAGCCCCCTGTGTTCCTCACGAAGCCTCAGCAAGAGCAGACCTGGTGTTTCCTGTAGCTCTTAGCGATTCCCTGTCCCCAGCATTTGGAGACACTATTTCCCTCCCAGAGGAGGGAAGCAAGCAAGGTAGAGCAGTCTTTTTTTCGGTAGTGGCGTTGATTCACAGATCGTAATTTAATTAAGAGAGAGACGAGATCAAAAGGGGATGGTATTAAAAAATAAATCAGGTGGAAGGAGTGGAGTTCCTACCTTTAATTACAGCGCGGATTTGCAACAGCGAGAGACTCCATCAATCACAAAGGAAACAAAAGGTGTCAAGTGGAGAGAGACGTTCCCGGGTTAATTACTGCTAACGGGTAGGAGATGGTTGGGCTGGGAGTCGGAAAGCCGGAGCATCCCGGCTGCACGAAACCCCTCCGACTTTCACCGTGATGCTGGACGAGCCTGGTGGGTGCAGCCCGGGATCCTCGGGATGTTGGGCAGTGCTGAAGGGATGGGTGGGCTACGGGATGTGGGGGGCACAGGGCCGGGGCAGGGCGTGGCCTTGGGCAGCGGCAGCCACGGTGATCCTGGTTTGGGGGGCCACGGGCAGCGCCGTCGGGGATCGGGGTCGGGCTGGCAGCAGCCCGATTTGTGGAATAATTAATTCTCCTCTGATCATCTGCTGTGTAAATCAGTGGCCAGGAGTTAATCATGCATATGAGATGAATCCTTCTCCTGCCTTAATGAGTGCTGATTCGTGACCGGCATCTGTTTACTCCTGACACTTTCATCTTCTTGACAGTCCGAACAATTAATTATTCCCAATAATCTCCTTTTTATTAAAAAAAAAATGTATCTGAGAGCAACCAGCTTGCCACTGTGCGCTCCTGCTCACAGCGCTGTCCCTCTAATCTTTGTTTTCTTAGTCTCAGGCAAGGATTTGTCTTTGGGAGTGAAGCGAGGGTTCTGCACGCACCCTGTGAGCCCAGGGAGGAGAGAAGCTCCCCATTTTCCCAGCTAGGGTGGAGCTGGTGGCGGGATTGCCCCTCCCCAGCCGGGTTTGAGGCCGGGCTTTGCACAGTTAACAGCAAACAACAAGCCTGTTTGAATACGGGAGAGGTTCCGCCTCCATCTACCTGGAACAAACCGCAATTAATCCACCGGTTGTGCCGCCAACGCAGTGTTGTAATTGGATTAATTAGAGTGGAGCTGGCAGCCACGCTGGGGAGGTCTGGCCCTGGCTGCAGCCTCCTCCAGAGGCAGGATCCATGGGATCTGTTCCCGCCGGGTGCTGGACCAGCATCACCAGGGGATGCCAGGGCATCGCTCACCTGCACGCAGGTGATGGAGCTGGATGACGGCTGATGGAAATGACCTGCCTGCTAATTGGAGTTGATGAGGCATGGTTTGATTAATGGGGACTTGTAAGAGGCAGCAGGAGCAGAGGGCTCTGTGAGTGAGATGATCACCCTTGGCTGTCTGAGGGGTTCTGGATCGTGTGTGCCAACCCTTGATTGTCTCTGCCCCACGTCTTGGGGAGAAGCATGGAGGGAGGTGAGGGTGGGCTAGGAGTCCTGCAGGAAGGCTGACCCTGCTACTGCAGTCTCTGCAGAGTGTCAGGAAGACAAGATCCCATGTTCCTGCTGCCCCACGTGGTCGCTCAGGTCTTATGCTTCACTTGAGACACACAGATGCCACTGTGGTCACTCATCTGGATAGACAGACACACAGACATCCTTGCTAGACCTCACCAGAGCCCAGTGAGCTGAAGGAGCCTGTGAACTGCCCAGGTTTGTGCTCTGGGGTTGGATTCTTCACATCCACCTGGAGTCGGTGCCATGAACTCAGCTCCCTGGCTGCCCTTGGGAAACACCCATTAAATATATATATATATATGTATAGGTATTAGAAAAAGCTATTTTGGGACTCTGTGCCAAACCTGCTGCCCATCTGCCTGGAGGAATGGTGGAAGGCAGGTGGGGCTCTGCAGGGACAGTGTGCCCATAGGCACAAGGAGCATCCCCAAAGGCTGTGAGAGGATATCAGCCCTGCTCTCCCTGAGCCAAATTTGGTCTAACCTGGCTCAGCTGGAAACCAGTGGCTGCAGGGGATTTACTGCAATTGCCTAAATCAACTGAAAAAGCCCTTGGGAAAGCTGGCGGTTCCCTGTGCCGGGGGCTGCAGGAGCAGCTGAGCTGGCTGCTGGTGCTTTTGAATCCCTCTGAGCTATCCTGGCTGGAGCAAGGCTGTCCTCAGCTATCAGATCAGTGAAAACCATCTCTGAAGTCCTAGGAACAGAGTCTGCACACTAAACCATGTGGGACCCCAGTCTGTGGGACTCCATGGCTGCTGAAGGGAGCTGGGACTCAGCAGAGCAGCTCAGGATGCTAAAGAGGTGATGCCAGTGGGCACAACCCAGCCTTTAGGTACTCTATTCCTCCTTTACCCAAAGGGAAGAACAGTATCTCACCAGCTCCTTCATTATTAAAAAAAAAAGTAGGTTTTTTTCCTGAGATTAATCAGCTTCCCCAGGAGGCAGCTGAAATGACATTAGCCAGGTAATTGGGGGCTGGGGAGATGTCCCAGGAAGGACATCACCGTTCCTGCAAGACAAAGTTGGGATCCCTGGACAAGTGGGAAGGGTCCCAGGCTTCATCCAAGCTGCCAACCACAGGCAACAGGGAAGAGGACCTCTCTGAAAGTCAGGCACAACTAGATGCCCCCAACTGCTCTGGAGCCCGTGGGAGGTGTGGGGCCTCGTGTCACCCTGGACAGCAAATCCCACTGTCCTCAGGGATCTGCCACGACCTTTTGGTGAGCTCCAGGAGCCGGCGGCTCTTGATCCGGCTTGCAAACGAGCTCGAACGGTGACAGCAAGGTCAGTGAGATCTGGGGCCCCTGGACACGTCCCTTGTCACATCAGCTCCTGCGGTGTACTTGGCTGTAATTTAGCCCGGTTTAATTGTGCTTGAATTAGCCACAAACGGCACAAAGCTGCAGCTGCGGCTGCGCTCGAAAATATATAAAATTACAGCACAGTAAAACATTTTCACATTTCATTAGTGCCTCTTAATGGGAAGTGTCTGCTCCCCAAACTCTCCACTTGCTCTCCAGAGCAGTTAAAGTTTACACATTAGCAGTTGTGCTGCCCATTAACACTGTAAAATGCTCCATGTGCTCTGCAGGAGCAGCGCTGCTCCGCGGGGATGGGAAGCCTAAAATTTGGGGGACTGGCTGCTCTCTTGAGGCACCTCTAAGTGGGTGGTGGGAGGGAGCTGTGAGGAAAGCGACTTGCATCCCAGGTGGGAGCATCCCACACCCCAGGAGGAGCACAAGAGCCCCTTTCCTGGGATGGTGCTGCCTGTCCCCCCAGCTTTGTCGAAGCTCCAGCTTTCTCCCAAGCAGGGTAATGCCTCCGATCCAAATCAGGAAGCTTTTTCAGCGGAAGCAGCGTTTTAGCAGAAGCCTATTTGAGCAGAAGCTTAGGCTGACACCCTCAAGTGCTTTATTTTAAAGCATTTTTGTTCCTCTCCATTATCAGTAATAGTCTATAAAAGCTGGAACGCGGCACTTTGCTCTTTCCTACTCTATCCCCCCACAGCGTGGGCAGCCCTGCATGGCAGGGGCGAAGGATGCAGAACTGGGCTCCTCTGTCCATGCTTCCCACTGCAATAATCCAGAGGGGGAAAAATCCATGGAAAAAAACTCAGTGAGAGATGGTTGCCTGGGGTGAAACCACCCTGCTGGGCTGACACCAGCACCTGGAATGAGCCAGGAATGGAAACATCCCAGTGCTGGTTTGGAGGAGGATATGCATCCCAGGTGTGACCTGTCCTACCCTTCCTAAGCTGGAGGCAAAAGCCCAGTGCCTTTCTGCTCTGCACCCCAAACCCATGCTAAGCATCCTCAAAGCCCTTTCTCCAGCCAGTCCTGAGCTGGAGGCTGGGATCCAACCGAGCTGCCTCTGCTTCATTAGCCAGTAATTACCCCAAAAGGCAACGGTGCTGTTTGTGTGACTGGAGCTTGCTGACTGCCAGCAGGGCAGCCAGTGAGAGGGGGGCAGCCCTGCATTTCACCTTCCTCTCCTCCTGGGCACATCCTCAGAGCACTGAGACCCTCTGCCTGCGGTCAGGGGCTGCCTGTGCCCCCCACAGCCCAGCGAGGGGCTTTGCTCCCTTTGTTCCTGGTCTGGCAAGCCAGACTTTGCCTCTCCTGCCTGGACAAATGTGGCCACGGGCTCTGTCCCCCTCTGCCAGCTGTGTCTGACCTTTTGACAGGGGCACTTGGTGAGCAGTGGTGGCTGTGCAGCTTTGCCGCGTGGTCCCCGGGGGGCCGACTCGCCACCACGGCCACTGCCACTCAGAGAGGAAAAATCATATTTGCAGCTCCATCCCTCCATCCCCCTTCCCAGTCTGGAGCTTTTTCAGAGCCTAAGGAGAGAAAAGTCCCATGGTCTGGCTTCCCTGCTTCCCTCTCCTCCTGCCCTTTCATTCCACCCTTCCCAGCAGCTGCAGATGGCTTTGCCTGTGAATGCTCACACTGATCTGTCCCTGTGCCTTTTCATCTTGCACTGCCTAAATATCGGAGCTGGATAGCTTTGGTCGGTGAGCAGGGAGGGAAAAGGGCTTTTGTTGGAGCAGACATGTGGGCAGATGAGCTGCAGAGGCCCCTCCTGCCGGCAGAATAGTTGGCTGCTTCCACTGGGGCTGGCACAGAAGCCAGGGAGGGAGACAGCTGGCACTGGGGAGGGGGCCAAAAGGGTTCGGCAGGTCCTTGGTGTCCATTTGGAGGTGATGGAGAGACATCCAATGTCCATGGGAAGATCATGGAGAGACATCCTGAGGGTGACATCCCTGCACTGGTCCCACTCCCATCCTGCTCCAGGGGCCAGCACAGCCTTGCAACTTCCCCAGGGCTGTGGGTGTTCCTGGGTTTCCTGTGGGTGAAAATGGCTTTTCCATGGGTGAAGAAAGGAAGGACAAAAAAAGGCCTTTGACAAGTGCCTTGACCTTGGATACACCTGGATATGGGGACAGGTAAAGTGGGAAACTTAGCTGCTGGGTTCTGCCCAGGGCTGCACAAACTGTGGGGCCAACTGGGAGCCTTAGAGTGGGGGGAAAAGAGCCACAAACCAGATATTTCCCACTAGAAAGACAGTGAATTGCCTCTTGCAACAGTTTGATTCTGAAAAATGCATTTACCAGGCTGAAGAGTCTTCAGTGGCACCTGCCACCATCCAAGAGTTTTTCCCAGCTTGGCAATGAAACACATTGTCCCATGGCCACTGCTGCTTCCCCACCCTGCAACCCACTCCATGCCACCTTTCTTGGGATCCAGTGCCCCTGAATCCAGTGCCCCTGGCCCCCTCCACCTTGGCAGCCTCAAGGCCAGACCAGCTCAGCATCCATCCATCCGAGGTGGAGCCATGCATCAGTTTGCAGGTTCACATCTCAGTTGCAAATGTTATTTTAAACAAGCAGCCCTTCTGCCTCTTCCTCCTCCTCCTCCTGGCTGGCCAAAGCAGGCAGTGTGTTGCAGCAGGCAGTGGAGGACCCCCCTCCTGCCAGGCAGGGCTGGCTGAGTCAAGGGAATAATTGGTAGGTGCTTCTGGAGTGCCACGAGCAGAGGGCACTTGCAACCTTTGTTTATTGACTCTTGATGATAATGAATACTTCCAGAGATAATTACTGATTTTCTGCATTTGCAGGAAACCTGTTTGGCTGGGGAATGGGCGGAGCAGTACCGTGCCAATGGCACGTGGAGGTGGGAATGGGGTGGATTGGTCAAAACCAGGCTGTGGCTCTTCCTGCTGGGTACAAGCCAAATAAGGAAAAAAAAAATGAATTCAACATGTATTGAAAAATATTTGTGCAGCTCCAGGACAAGCCCAGCTTTCTTCTCCCTACTAGGGGGAACAGATTAAAATTTAATCCTAGTTAAACACATTTTCTCCTTTTCCTCTCCTCGGGTACCTCCTGTGCACATACAGCCTCATCCTGCTGATCCCTTCTTCCCTTGGGTCGGAGCTCATCCTCCTCAATGGCAGCCAAACACCCACAGCGGGTGTTCACCAGAGCAGAAACCCCTCTCTTCTCTTTGCACCCTCAAAATCAAAGCCAGGGTGTGGGAGGGGATGGGGTGATGGGGCCTTTTAAATGTGGTAGAGGATAAAGCAAGAGGAGGCATAACTGGAGTTTTCTGACCATTCCCACCTGTCCCTTTCACAGGTAAGTCCCTTTTACATTTTCCATGGGGTTTTGGACCATGAGAGGGGCTTTGTGGGGCAAGGGGGTGCTGGGTGTTGAATTGGGGGTGCAGGTGGATGTAGGGCTGCAGAGCTGGGGGGCTGGCAGCCTTGGGGAGAGCCTGATTTGCAGACCCCCATGTAGGAGTGGGAAGCCCAGGGCTCAACCCTTTGTGTCCTTAAAAGAAAACCCAAACAATGGAAGAAGAGCTCTCTAAGGAAGAGAGTTTTTATACTATTTATATTTTATATTTTATTTTATACTTTTATATATTATTTATTCATTTTGCTTTGGAGAAAATCGTGCAGTTATCTTCCAAGTCCCAGTTTCCCTGTTCCCATCCCAGAACTCTCTCTGCTACAGTTTATTGCAGACATTTGGGTGCAAATGTTTGAGCCTGGCAGAGACCCACCTTACTGCTGGGACTGTAAATAACCTAGGGTGGCATTTATGGCAGTCCCACAGGGTGAGAAAGCAGCGGCTGTGTGCTGCTGGCAAACACTGCTCCCACAGGGTGGGCAGCACCTGCAAGGGCTCGGGGGATGCTGGAGGTGTCACCACCCCCATGGCACCAGCCCCACAAGTCCCTGCGGGACCGTTGGCAGTGCCATGGGTTAATAGACACACTAGAAACATACGGAATCGTTTCTGCTTATGATATAGTGCTTTTTCTGGGTATCTTGTAATGCTTTCTCAGGCTATTTATTTATGAGACAATTTATTACAGTGCAGTTATTCTATAGCAGTGAAGTCTATTCCTGGGAGCCTCAGTTAACCGAGCCAATTGCTTAATTGGCTCACTGATGTCTCCACAAGGTACGCCAGGAGAGAGGGCTCTTGTAACGATTGGAGCCTCCCTCCTGCCCACACAACACCCGTGCTGCTAATTTAATAGTGCAAACATTTATTATTCCTTTTATTTGGGAGTTAATGTTCAGGCGATTAGAGCTGTCCTGGGATTGCTGGTGGAAGGGGGTGAAATGCCCTGGAGTGCCATGAGGACCCTGATTACAGTGGGAGTGGTTGGACTCATCCTGCAAAGCCCAGGGGTTGCTGATGCCTTGCAGGGTATGTGGTTAATGAGCCACAAGGGGAAGGTTTGGGATGAAGGTGCCAGTGAGGCTCCTGCCTGACCCCCCCACCCCACAACTGGATCATTCACCAGCAAATCAGAGTGAGATCAGGCCATGTGTGTACTTACACCTGATCTCTCTCTGGTGAGTTTAATGTGCTCTGAAGGGAAACAGGTTCCTAATGAACAGGCTGTGTGCTACAGGAATGGAAAGGTCAGAGGCAAACCAAGCTTGGATTTGCTTGGCTGGGGAGTGTTTGTCGCTGCCCAACTGCAGAAGAGCGATGGCCTATTCTGGGGCTGGTGGGTGCCTGCTGTGTGTCCTGTGGGTGCTGTCTGTGCCCTCCTCAGCTGTGCTTTCACAATGTGGCTGCTCTAGACCTCTCAAGCCCTTTCCCTTGCTCTCTTTGCTCTTTCCTGGCTATGACAGTCCCCAGAGGGTCCCTACTCTGACATCTCCCACATTGTGTGTGCCCTGGGCCGGAGCAGAGCTGTAGCTCCCAACTGGCCTTTCCCAGCCATGGCCCTTGGGCAGTTTCCCGGTGGGGGGAGCCGCCTCCCAGTGAGCATCTTTCCACTGTGCATGAATGTCGTCCTTCCCCATCAGGTTTTTAGGCAATGTCTGGCAGAGCCGACAGCGTTTCTGTAAACCCTGCTGGATCCGTGCCTGCTCCCGCTGCCGCCACTTCCGCAGGATCTGTCTCCAGCCGGCCGTGGCCTCGTGGCACAAATCCCGCCGGTGCTGTCCGGCGTGTGCCGCTGAGGCTCCGGCTTTGCAGCTCGTGGCGTGGGGACACAGCTCGTGGCTGTCTGACCCCGGGTACCAGTGGGACAAAGCCCTGGCATTGGGAGCAGGGAGCAAAACGGGGCAGGGAAGGAGGAGTTCGCAAACAATGCTGCCAGAATGAGCCCTCTGCTAATTTTGTATTTATCGCAAAGAAGCGATTAAGTTTCCCCGTGATTTTCCTTCTTCTCCGGCTCCCACCGCCTATTGTTCCCGGCTCCATTATCCCCCCGCCGCTTACATAAACGTATCATGCGGGTTTCTGAGGCACAATAGAGAGAGTCTCATTCATCCAAGGTCACCAGCTTTTACTTGCGCTTCAAAGCGTCTGGTGGAAGAAGTGTTTTCTCCTAAAGACGTTTTTATTGTACTCGGCGCAGGGGCTGAGGAAAATCGCGGCGCTGCACTTGCACCTCCCCAGCCCTCCTTTCCTTCCCATGTGCCCGGTCCCGGCGGGTCAAATCCTGCCCTGGAAGGTGAGGAATTGTTTTCTGTGCTGGCTGGGATCCTGCTGTGGGGTTCCCCAGCCTGCTGCTGTGCAGCCCCGTGGCTGGGGGCCAGGAGCAGCATGGGCATCCCAGTTAAATGGGAAGGGATGGAGAGAGGGAGGGGGAAAAAAGGAGTTGTCTTCCAAAATATCTTTCCCATATGGATCCCAGTATGGGCCCGTTACAGAGAGGTCTCCACAGCCTCCTGCTGCTTTCTCCCTCAGCCGGCGGCACCAGGCTCTCCCTCTTTATTGCGCTGTGCCTTGTCGGGACTGGGCAAACACGAAGGCTACTGGTAACCTCTGTGGGGGGACTGGGACTTGCTCTGCCCTGGAAGGTTTGTGTCCCGCCAAGGGCAAAGTGCAGGGGTGCCCCCCCACCCAGCCGCGAGGCTGGGGAAAGTAATGATAGGATGGCGCAAGGACAGTCCCGGGGGCTGTGAGGGGTCGGCAGCCCCCTCCCTGAGCGGGGGCAGCGAGGCGGCCTGTGGGGATGGAGAGGGGGGAGCGAACCCCCCATCACCCCCGAGCGGGGCCGGAGG
>VXBX01003372.1:213520-368837 GCA_013400415.1 Scytalopus superciliaris | reverse complement strand
AGCCCCCGCCCCAGGCAGGTTTGGGAAACTTTGGTGGTGCTTGGGGTCCGGGAGCTGGCTGCTGCCCACCGAGGGGAGCAGGGTGAGGGTTTGGAAAGTTCTACCTGGGCTGTGGAGGGAGGGCAGTGTTGGGGGGCATCAGCCAGAAAGTGTGGCCGGCTCCATCCCTGCCGTGCAGAGCCCCGGGGTGTGTGTCCTGCTGGTTGTCTTGTCTCTGCGTCACTCCTTCAACCAGGGAACCCTTGGGAAGGTGAAGCCCGGGGAGGGAAACAGCCCCTTCCCAGCTGGACCCTGCCTTGTCACAGAGGGGAGGCTGATGGTCCCCAGGGATGTGCAGCCCAAGGAGTCTGGTCACTGCTGTGGACTGGAGCAGCTCTGCTGTCCCCCAAGTCCCACAGCCAAACAGCCTTGGCTTTGCACATCTGGTGCCTGTCCTGTCCTTCTGCTCCAGGGAAGTCGGTGCCTCCCTTGTTTGCCAGAGGCTGAGCAAACCCATGAAACAAGGTGAGGGGGCTGCAGGTACCCCCCGAGCAGCTCTGTCAGTCTGTCACATGGGCAAAGGTCCATGTGGCTTCCTCACAACCAGGCACGCTCTAATTTAGACCAGCTTTATTATGCTGACTGTCTTAATAGTGGTTAAAAATACTCTCTTTGTGCTGTTTTTATAAGAAAAGGAAGCTTTTGTTGGTTCTCTCTTTTTGCTCTGCTTTTCTGCTGCTGTCTGCTGCCCACCTGGTGTGGGGAACAACCCTAAGTTCTGTGGAGGTGATGGGTTTGTAGAGGAGAGGGGCTTGGTCTGCAGTGGGCTGGGTGTCAGGGGCTCAGCCTGTAGTAAGGAATAAAGAGCTCATAGGGAGCGAGCTGTTTCGGATGCTTCCCGTGCCAGTGGAGGCTGTGAACCACTGTAACAATGGGGATGGGGGTCACTTCTGCCCCTGCAGCCCAGATGCTGAGCATGAATTTTTTCAATCTCTCTGATTTCCATTAATCTGGGTCAGAAAATGGGAAAGGCACAGCTTAAGCTTCCAAAGGAGAAGAGCAAATCTTGTTTACAGGGGCAGCGTTTGCAGGGCTTCAGCCTTTGTGAGGGAGAGGGAGCACTGTGTCTTTCCCATCCAGTATAGTCGGCATCCAAAGGGGCCATTGGCAGGCTGGGTGCTGGCTCACACACACACACCTGCCTGAAGGCGCCTGAGCGAACTGTGCTGCTTAAATATCTTGCAGTTGGAGGTGTAATACAGCAGAAAATTAGGGTATTGGGGGGATACAGCCAGCCTGGGTGGCAGGAATGATGCCTGACTCTAAACAGCAGTTTGGACATCCCCGTGGGGCTGAGCACCACAGCTCGGGCTGTTTGCAGCTCCGTTAAAAAGTTCCCAAACGTGTGCACATCTCCGTTCTGCTGGCAGTGAGGGAACTGTCCAGGCAGTGGTCACAAGCTCTCGGCACGCGGCAAAACGGACCTGCCAGCTCGGCTTTGCTGTGGTTTGTACCTCGGCACGACGGGGTCCCCAGGGCGGGGTGTGCCCCACACTGTTGGCCACGGTGCTGCCAAGTCCCGGTGTCTGTGGAGCCCAGCTCCTTTTGTCTCCTCGCAGCGTGCGCCGCTGGCCGGGGCTGGGATATTCCCTGCGGTGTGGCCATCTGTGCCGCTGCCCTCGCCACAAGTGTCCAGCGGGGTCAGCCCGGCGGGGCTCTCCTCGGTGTCTGTGGGGCACGTGCTGCACTCACCCCTGTCCCCAGGCACAGAGGGGCTCTGCTGCTCGGGGAGCTGATGCCGAAGGCTGTGGGCACAGGGAGACTGCAGTTCCAAACTCCTCTCCTCAGAGCTGCTGGCTCAGCTCCCGCCCCACAGGGCTCTGCCAGGAGCCCGAGGCTGCTGTCTGGGCAGGTTCACACCTAGGAGATGCCAGATCTCACATCCCCAGGGGCTTTGCAGCAGTACCCAGTGATGTCCCCAAGCTGGCACCAGGCTTGTACTCCAGCAATATCCAGAGCCAGGCTCTTGCTCCCCATCCATGGTGAGAGCAGCCCTCATGGCTTGCAAGCAGCTCCTTTCATAGTGGTCTCCATGCCCAGCTCCATTCTGGGTTTGTTTTTCCTGAAGGTTTCGCTGCGCCACTGCTCGGATCGGCCTTTCTTCCCTGATGATATTCCCGGCTAATTTAAGAGCAAATGACTGCGGTGCCAGCAAGCAGAGCGCACCAGAGACGAGATGGGGAGACCAGTTAGCCAAATGAAAAATTAAGATGACCATCTGGATTCCTGTTCTCTCCCACACTTGACAGCTGGTCCCCTGAAAACACCCTGCCCTGGATCCAGCCCTGCGCTTCCCGCAGTGGTGAAGACATTGGCATGGTTTCTAGGCCAGGGCTGCCCATCTCTCCATCAATTTTGCTGTTTGAGCTTGTGCCCTCATGAAGTGCCAAGGGGCTCAGCTGCTGCATGGGGGTCCTGCCAGGAACCCGCACAGTGGGCATAGCCCAAAGCCATCCCTGCTGTGTGCCCTGGGCATGGCTAAGGGCTCAGTCCTGCATCCTTGTGGGGCAGTGATGGTGTTCCCAGGACAGAAGGAGGGGGGGGGAAAGGGAGGGTTTGCCCTCTTTCCAGCTGGCTCTGCCCTTGCCCCATCCCTCAGCACCACCTTCCTGCTGGTTCTGGTAATCAAGCCTCTTCCATCTAAATTCTCATCAAGCTCTCTAGGAGGTTTGGGGGGGTTAAAGCTCTGCTAAACCCATGGTTCATCCTGGAACAAAAGAGGACATTAATACCTTCCCTCCTGGTCCTGCTGGGGCTGGCAGAGGGGGGGGCATGAAGTCCGTCCCCCAACACAGCTTTGTGCCCAGAGCAGGGCTCTGCCAAAGTAAATGGATTATTGACCCGTTTGCAGAGTGAAAGGAAAAAACGAGGTGATGGGGAAAGGGGCTTTTCCAATTAACCTTTTCCCATGCAGGGTCTGGCAAGGCTTCGCTGTGCAGGAGGGTGTGAGGGATTGGGTGGTGTGGGCAGGCTGGGCAGGGCTGGGGCTGATCCCACAATTTGCCTTTGCAGCAGAATCACTCCAGCATATGCAAAATCCCAGTGTGGGATTTGAAGCGTTTGTGTGCCCAGTGTGCTGGGGAGGGATGGGGTCAGGGACAGGGACCACCTACCCTGCCTGAGCTCCTCTGCTGAGCCAGGGTGCTGTCACTCCCTCTCATTGGTCCATAAGGATGGGGCTTTGGCTCTTGTGAACTGAAAATGCTTTTAAAATCTCCTGTGATAAGGTGCCACCAGCCTCTGCCCAGGCTGTGGGGATGGGTATCACTATCATGCTCTAGCTCCAGCCCCATCACTAGTATCCCTTTTCCTCCCTCTTGGCTGGGCTTTTGTCTGCATCCCTTCCCTGGCCATGACCTCGGCCACAGTGCCGTGGCTGGGAGCTCTGTCCCACTCGGCAGCCTGACTTCTCCCAGTGCTCCTGCATATTTCATCAGTGCCTGCACCGGGGACCCGGGGACAGCCAGGTGGGAGATGCTCCAGGATATTCTTGGGACACAGACATGGTGGCAGACCGGAGGCTTGTGGGATGCATTCCCTGCTCCCGCTTCACGAGGCATGGTAGTGTGAACTGTCCTGTCCCCCAAAACTCAGCTGAAATGCACTTTGAGGGCACTGCTGGAGCTGTGGGCTGTGGGTGCTGGTGTTGGTTCCTGGGGCAGCTGGTGATGCCGGGTGAGCGCCGGCGGTGCTGGGGGAAAGGAGGCTCCTGCATCCCTCCCTGCCAGATGGTCTAAGTGGGTCACATCAGGGCAGTGCAGGGGATTTGTACTTTAACCCTTAATCCCCCGGGATGTGCTGTGCACGGAGGGGGAGGGAGGGATGTGTTGCTGGAATGGGATTAAGCCCAGTTTGGCCACCTGGTTTGCCACTGCAGGTGATCCTGGGCGCCACCGCTGCAAACCGGGGTGGCGTGTCCTCCCTGGCTGCACTGGGACGGGGCGGGAGCAGCCATGGCCCTGCAGTGCCAAGGGTCGCAGTACCCCAGAAGGCATCTGCAATTCTCCTGTGGCCTTTGCAGTGACTGTTGGGCACCCCAGCCTCTGGCTTCCCGGTGGCCCCGGACCCCACGGGTTGGCAGCCGTGGGGTACCGATGCGGGGTGTGCGGCTGGGGAGGGAGCCCCGCTGGGGAGGGAGCCCCGCTGGCAGCCCTGCTGTGCGGATGCTCCCCCGCTCCCGCTGGTCCTCCCCCTCCCTGGCCGGGCATCTGTTCCGCGGGGAGAGGCGGCGGCGGTGCCGGCCGCGCCAGCCGCCTGGCTGCCATCTGCTCCCTCCGCTCCCAGCGAGCCCGAGTGCTAATGAGCCCGTGGCCCCGGCCCAGGAGGGGGGAGAGGGGCTTGAAAAGAAAAGCCGAGGGGGAGAAGAAAAGCCCCTTCCTCGGAGGGGCTGTCAATAGCGACGCTTTTGTCTGCCCCTGCCCTCCGGCTCCAGCTGGACGGCGATGGGAGCGGGGAGAGCTAATTAGGCAGCTCGGGAGCTGCTGGAAGGCTGGGGGCAGCTGAGCGAGGGGAAGAGCGGGGGATGCCCGCAGGACTCCCTCCCTGCTGCTCGCAGAGCCTTCCTCCTCCTCCTTACCCTCGTCCCTATCCATCTGCCTCTCCACTGGACTGGTGCTGGGCACCGTGTCCCTGCTGGCCCTCTGTCCCCACCACTGTATCAGGGACAAGGGATGGACATTCCTGCCAGGGCTGGGTGGGGTGCAGTGAGTGCCAGGCAGCATGGCCAGGCTCAGTACCAGTGGGTACCCTAGCTAGGTGTGCTGTGCCCCAGCGTGGGAGGGTGTACAAGTATTTAAGGATTTAGGGAAAAGGCCATTGGAAGCCTCTGTAGGAATCCCAAGTTTACAGCTTTCTTAGAGCTACAGGGGTACTGCTAGAAGTGCTGCCTCTCCCCTCTGTATCCCTGCTTTGTCACCTTCAACTGAAAGCTCCCCACAGAGGCTGAGATTTGTCCCCAGACCAGCACTGCAGGGGCTGGTAATGACAGGGGAAATGCTGTGGTCTTGGGGACAGGTAATTTCTGACCTGTAAAAGTCCATGGAGAGCTTAGCTAAGCTCTGCTCTGGGGCTCCAGAACAGCAAAAACACGGGTGCAACCTGGCCCTTGCTGCTGAGAGTGAAGGTCCACAGCACCTTGGTGGGGAAACATGGGGTGAGGCTCTCCCTGAATCTGGGACTTGCTGCTGCCCCATCTATGGGGCAAGAGGGAGCCTGCGGGCCCACAGTGCCTGTGCTGTGAGAAGGGAAGCACCGTATCTGATCTCTTCAGATGAGGGATGAAGTCAGGTGGAAGGAAGCAAAAGGGGGGGAAAACTCCACTGGCTGGCTGGAGGATCATTTTGTTGAAAAATTTGATTTCACCCTTGAACAAAGCTGCCGCAGACACTGCCCTGGCTGCTGGGCAGCCCCTCGTCTGCAGATGCCAGGGGTGCCAGGTCTGTGAGTGCAACACTGGTGGGGTCTGGCACCTCAGGGGGCTGTGCTGGCCGTGGGGTCCCTTTCCTGGATCGGCACCATCCCTGCACTTGAGTGAGGCTGTTTCATGGAGCTAACAAAGTATGGAGAACCAGGGCAGAATGTGGCAGTTCAGAGTCTTGCAGGGCTGGAGCCTTTCTCTGCCTGGCTCAGGGAGAGCTGGCAGATGCCCCCAGCCAGCCCCCATCCTGCTCATCTCCTGTCCCTGGGGAGGCCACGGAGCAGGACACTTGAACCCTGCAGATGCATTCATACCCCTCCCGTGAGGTCCAGCTAATAAATATTTAGGACTGTGAGGCCCTAAATAATAAATAGCAGTGATGACCTTGATGACAGGGATTGCTAAGAAGCTTCTGCCCCATGCCAGGTCCTGTGGCTGCTCTTGTCTCCTTGCTGTCACCATCCTGCCCCCACTATCCAGGGCAGTTCATCCCACTGTGGCTTGTCCCCAGAAAGGGCCTCTGCAGACCCCACTCTCTGTGTGCGTGTCCCCACTCTCCCCTTGGTCCCCGGGCTTGGGATATTTTTCCTTCCAGTGGGTCATGGCTGGAGCTGAGCCCTTCTTGGCTCAGCCCCATTCCTGTCCCTTCCCACATCTCCATGTCTGGCAGCTGCACCTTTGTATACGCTCATTTTTCTATAAGATGAACTTATCAAATGCAAACCCCACATCACTGAAATGAAATAATTTCATGCATGACCACCCTTTCCTTTTCTCTCTCTTTTTTTCTTCTTTTCTCCCTGCGGGCACTGAAACCTCTTCATCCCTGCAAAGCCTGGCCCAGGCCAGCAAATCCCACCCATGTTTTGGCTGCAGCGGGTGCCAGGGCTTTGCCACAGCCCCTGGTCCGGTGTGAACCCCCAGGGGCTCTGCTGTTGGGAGAATGTGGGTCTGCTGTGACCCACTGCCCCATGGGAGACCCACACACCGCTCCCAACCCCTTGGATTCTCTTCTGACCCTAATGCCTGTCAGTGCCATCAGCTGGAAAATAGGGCTGGGTTTGATGCCTGGATCGGAGCCCTTTGGCATTCCCAGCAGGGAGAAAAGCCAAATCCCGGGAGCCAGTTTGCTTTCACAGCCTTGCTTGATGATTTTTTAGGTGGAGGCAAAGGCACAGAGGTCGTGGTGCCTGAAATCTGTCAAGGATCAGTGGATACCAATGGCACGGCAACCCTAACAGGGCTTTGGTGTGATGCAGATCTGGCATGTGCCAGGGGGGTGAGTGGGCTGGACCAGCACCTCAGGCAGCATGGCCAGGCACAGTGCCCATGTCTTGCTGCCACCATGACCTGGCAAAGGCCACAGAACCCTCTGCGGGACACCGGGTGCTGCAAAACTGGTTTCTCCATCAGCCACTCGAGCCGAAAGCGCTGACAAACACTGGGAGTTTAAAAATAGCAGGTTTTTTCGCACGCGGCGGGAACACTTTCCCTGCCAGCACAGCGGGGACTGCAGGAAGGGCTTACAAAAAATAATACAAGCGAGGAAAAGAACTCTATTAGAAACTGTATTGGTGTTTCAGGAGGGCTGAAATGAGTCCCTGGTCTGGAGGCAGCTCCACCAGTGACCCGTTTAACACTTCATGTTTAATTTATGTCTTGAAGACATATGGAAGAAGAAGCAGCTGCTGCCCAGCCCCAGCCACCTCCTCATTCACCCCTGAGTGGGTGCCTGGCTGGGCAGAGGGGACACTGTGGGAAGGGTCCTGCTGCCTGTGGGGCTGCTCTGCTCTCTCCTTCCTGGGGTAGCAGAGGCTGTGATGTGCTGGTATGGGCTGCAAGGCCCTTTGTGCTGCTGGGTCCAGGGCTGGGGTCAGGTGCCCATCTCACATGAGGGTGGCTGAAAATGCTCTGAGACCCACAGGCGGTGATAAGAAAATGGGTTTTCTTTGCCACTAACACCAAATTCCAGCAGTGCATCGTCCCGCTGGAACTTGATGACACTTTGGCAGTGGGCTGGTTGTGTTGCATTTATCTCTGAGCCTGCATGTGTTGGAGGGTGACTAGAACAGAGTGGGGTAGGAGGCTGGGATTTTAGCTTTATTACTGTCAGGATGAAGAATTAGCTGCTGCCCAGCAAGAGAAATATTTTTGCATTAAGAGAGATTTCACAGTTAAAGAGCTCCTGCTGCATTAATCTGTGGGTCAGCTGGAGCTGCTGTACAACCCCCTGCCCACCAAAGCTGTGCAAGTGTAACACCAATCTATAATAGCATGTAAATATATCATAGCTTATTCTCCACAGCTCCGTCGGCTAAAGCCAGCGGAGCATTCCTGCTCTACCAGAGTGGGCACGCACACAGCTGTGGCACAGTGGGTGCAGGAGGCACTTAGGGATTTGGGCATATCTACCCCCGAGGCTGGGGCTTTAACTCAGGGAACCTACTGCCTATCAAACATTTGCCCTTTTCAAATCCTCCTGCTCTATTCAGAGCCCAGCCAGGTTTGTTACAATGGGGAGAAGCAAGACAAGTGGGTTCAGCGCTGCTTCTTACAAGGGATGGGGTTTTGAATCACCAGAAAACTCCAAGATTGGGAACTTAGACAAAATAAAACCCCAAAGCAACAAAGGAGACCAGTGCCTCCATGTCGCCTGCCCTTCCTGTGTGTCAAACAGCTTCTGTGGTTATCTGTCACCACCCACCCCATCCCTGCCTTTGTCTGCCTGTCAGCCACGCGTGGCTGGGTTAAAGGGCGGTGGCGCAGGGTCTCCGGAGTGGAGAGGCAGGCGGATAACGTGTGCCGGGAGAGGGAGGTGTAGGGGCCGCTGGTTAATCCCTCAGAGGGGAGCAGTTTGCAGCCTGATGTGCCAGGAAATGGTGAAGCCCATGGGCTGTTGGCCTGGCTGTGCCCCATGTCTCCTAATGGAGGATGAGCTTGATCTCCTGGTGAGCTGCTCTGTGTCCCCAGACCGTGGCAGCCTTCAGGGTCAGTGTGTGGGGCTGAGCTCTGCAGGACACAGGACATGTTGGCTGCATCTCCCCCAAGATCCTGGGAGACCCCCTAAGTTGCCTGTTCTGTCCGCTTGCTGGAGAGGTCATTGACACAGTTTTGGACCGGTCCTTGTGCTCTCCCAAACATTTCCCACATGTGGTTCAGGAGCCAGTGAAAGCGAAGGGTGTCCCTTGTATCTTTTGGAGGGATTTTGGATGTTTCAGGGAGTCCAGGCTGGCGGTCACAATGGTTTTGTGCTTCAGGCATGTCCCTGCCCTGGGGTGTGCGCTGGGGCCGTGTGGCTGTGCCTGGTGGCCAGGTTCCTGTCCCCATCCCTGCTCTCACTATGAGTGTGGAGAATCTTAGCACCTGCAGGGACAGAGCTAAAGCACACTGGCAGCACATGCCAGTGGCAGGTTTGGCTCCCACTATTTCCTGCCTCATGGCATCAGTTACTACCCCATTGCCCTCAGGAGCTTCCCACAAGTGTTTTTCCCACCCACAGCCCCAAATTCTTCATCCCCATCTCTCCAAGGGAGCTTGGATGCTCAGGGGTTCTCAGTGTGGGAGCTGTGCCGTAGGGATGAGCGGGTTAATTTTGTGGTGGAGGCCTGTGGGCCATGAGCTTCCTGCCAACTCTCAGGGCTTCGAATGCCACCTATGGCACATCCATCCCTGATTAATGGAAACTGAAAAGCAGGATCCTGAGGACCCATGGCTCCCCTGCCCCCCTCCCTGCCGCTGCCTGCCACAGCCAGCCCTTGCCCTGTGTTGCCACCAGGTTTGTCCTGCACGGAGCAGAGGACAGTGGGTCTCACCTTGCCTTGCTATGGAGGAAAAGCAGACAGTGGAGCCCACGGACACAGCCTGTGCCCAGCCTGCAGAGCTGGTGCTGGGACACAGCCACTGTCCCACACCCCCCGCTCGCCCTCCCCACCACATCAGTATTGATTTGATCTGAGCTCCCTTTAATGCGCTGTGATTTCTTTCAATTAGGCTTTGAGCGAGCACTCAATAGAGCTGGACCCAGCACAGTGCCTGGACCAGGACAGTCCAGAGGGAGATGCTTGTGGATGCTCTCCTATCTCTGATAAGAGCATCTCACCATGTCACGTTTTCCCCATGTCCCATGAGGATAATCCCACTGCTTAAAGGTTGCTCCTCGTTCCCTCTGCATCTCCTGGCTCTTCCCATCTGTTGGACTGGTGGCTTTGCCACCTCAGCCCATAGGACAGATTTCAGCATCATTATCTGGTTCACCTTCCTGATTTAGACAAGCACTGGACCCTCATGGTCCCAGCAGCTCTGGGCAGGAGCAGCCCTGCTGCCAACCAGAGCTGAACTGACCCTGAGCACTCCTCATCTTCCCCCATCCCCAGCAAAATTTTCCCCTTTCTCCTTGGTGGCTGTCATCTCCTCAGGGAGGTACTTAGCCAAGTCAGGGCTTGGTGTCACGTTTCCGGAAAACTAATGGGCACGGTGCTTGTTTCCAGAGATTGTGTGGAGCAGAAATCCCTGCCCTTCATCTCCAGCTGCAATTACCGAAGCCAAGTCGATGCAGTTGATGGTAATAGGATGGTAACACTGTCTGAATTTGTATTTAATGCTGATTCCAAGGGTCTATAATCTTCATCAGCACCACATGACTTTTTATAGAACAGAAAAATGTGAGAGCGGTTAATGAGCTGTAATTCTGGAGAGCTTCTGCCTTGATTGGGACTAATTATTTTCTTTATAAAAATAATTAACCATCCACACAACCTATAGAATGAAAGGCATGTGGCATTAATTAAACCATGTGGTATTTTCAATGCACCTTTATCTCCTGTTTCCCAGCACATCCCAAATAGACGGTCACACGCTGCAGAAAGCCAGGCTAGGCACAAGCTGGCATCATGCAAGGGCTTGTGCTGGGAATAGAGGGCAGGTCCTGAGTGAGGGGGCTGCATCCAGATCCCACCCCTGCAGCTGCCTGGCCCTGCACATACCGTAAAGCTCCACCTTTGGGTCGGAGAGGCTGTTTTGGGTAGAGTCAGTGACAGTGCTCGTGTGTGGGCTGCCTGTGATGGGTGCAGAGGGAGTACTGGGGGTGTCCCTGCTGTTTTGGCTGAAGAGCAGCCAGTGGGAGCCTGGGGGGCACAGGGGTCTGTGCTGGGTGCTCTCATTTGATGTGGGGCATCAGGACATCCCAAAATTGAGGTGTTTGCTTTACACAGGCCAAGCCTTTGTTCTCCAGCACTCGGAGATCCTGGGATGAGTCCCAGGGAATGCGCCCCAGCACCGGGTCTGTGCATGCTTAGACACACACTTACATAATACATGATTGTTAACAAAACTAATTCCTCTGTTTTCCTGGAGGTATTCTGAGAACTAATGAATATATTTGCATAATCTTGATTTTGTTTATGAATAATTCTGGATTATCCAAATGTGAATAACACCGGGGCTTTGCCACTCTAGATTGCCTTTCAGCTGAGGATAGCAAAGCATTTTACAAATATTAGTTCAGCCTCACAAATCCCAGCAAGCAATAGAATTATTATTACACCCAATTAAAGGTGGATGGGATGAAAACTAAAATGATCCTCTGCAGCCCTTCCTGGCAGGGTCTGTCACAGGAACCCACAGGCATCTTCCAAACATTCCCCCTGGGAAGCAGCAAGCCAACAAATACCCTCCCCTTTCTTTTTTGGGATGATTTAAAACAATATTCACAGTTGCAGGGTGGTGTGGGTGGTTGGGCACAAGACCTGGGTGCAGAGAGGGAGGTTTCCTTCAGGCTGTGACCCCCACAGAGCCCTGGGTGCTGCAGCACTGATCACCCCAATGGCAGCCAAGTGGCAGGGATGGCACAGCCATACCAGCCCTGCCCTTCTTGCAGCACGGCAGGAAGAGAAAAGGCCCTGTCTTCTCTCCCAGAAACTCTCCTTAACTTAAAACCTCCTCACCAGTCCTTCCTGGGTAGGTGGCACAACCGCTGAGATGTTTGCAACAGGACCAGGGGGTGTTACAGGGAAGGAGGATTGGAGTCAAATCATGCCCTCCCCACTGAAGCAGCCATTTGGGAGTTTCCCAGCTCAGCTGGCATAGCAGTCGTGACTCAGGGAGGCAAAGGACCTTTCTGGCCATAAAACATCCCCAGCAGTGGGGGTTAAAGCCCATTTGCCACCTTTCTTCCTGGGCTGGAAACGCTGCAGGCTCATCTCTCAGCAGCAGGAATCCATCGCTTAGTTCCTTTCCACAGGAGCTAATGGATGCCCACGCTTCCCCACAAGGGGACATCTGCTTCTTGCAGTGTCACTTCACCCTTTAGGGTGAAGTCCCAAATGGGAGGATGTGCAGGGACCCCTGCTGCACCAGACCCTGCTCGGGGTGCACCTGTGGGTCTGTCCTGTGGGGTCTGAACCTTTTTTAATGTTGGAGTCATTTCAAGCTGGGCCCTTGGGATCGCTGTTGAGTAGAAGCGCTGACAAACGTGTCCCAGCACACAGGGTGGCTCAGGGGGGTGGTTTGTTAATAGTGTGCAGTGTCCTGAATGTCCCTGTCCACAGCCTGCATGGATGGAGGGATGGATGGAGGGATGGAGGGATGGGATGGGCAGCAGCCAACCAGAGTCATTCCCAGGGCAGCTCCACAGGCAGGCAATGGCAATGTAAACAGGTTGTTTTTTTGGATTTATCCAAGTGTTGGGACTTCCAGTGTGTTTTCTCCTCTTCTTCCTGTGGTAATTCAAAAGAAGCAAGGAGGAAAAAGCTTTATGTGAGGGTCAAAGGCAGCATTTCTGCTCCAAGTGGATCTTCTCCAGCTGTCTTCTCCTTGCTGCTTCCAACGTGCCTTATTACTAATTCATTTTTAAAGTGATCTCTCAGCGCTCCCAGGAGCTCCTGGTAACTGTGTGCTTACAATTCCCTATTTGATTAAAATTTAATGAGCTGTTATTGGCAAATACACGATTTTGTTGCTGTTTGCCATGCCAAATAGCAAGGGTTTGGGACAAAGGAGGGAATGGGCACATCCCATGGTCCCTGGAACAGGGTCTGGCACTGTGCAGCCCCTTGGGTGTGAAGGTGCTCTCCAGCCTGACTGCATCACAGATAGTGCCAAAGTGCTTCTTTTCTAGGGCATCCTTCAGTTCAATTTTTTGTTAAACCTCTCCTAAAACATTAAACATTATCTCCTGGTGTTCCTCAGCTTCTGGCTCCCAGTGTTGTGTTGGGAAGTGCCCAAGCAGAACCACTGGGCTCCTTCCCAGCCCATGCTCCTGACCTTTCCCCAGTTTGGTTTCACCCTGTGATGCTTGTGGGAGAGAGTTTAATGAGAAATTTGAGCTCAGATCCAGACTTTTCCTGATCACAAGCTCTGCGAGGGCTGCTTCAGGTTGCCCCCATGCCTGGCTGTTAGCTCTTGTCTCCTTCCCCCAGGAGCAGTTGGCCCCATGGCTGCCTCAGGCAGGGATGGGATCTGGGAATGCTGTTTGTTTCCAGCTAAGACAAGAGTGGCTGTGAGGCTGCGGCAGGTTTTAGCATAAGCTCTCAGCCCCAGTCTCTCCTCAGACCATTCCCTGGGTCTCTCAGGAGCCTGGAGTCCCCCAAAACATGCATCAGGGGCGTGCGGGTTTGCTGTGCCATGGCAATGCCAGCACTTTTGTCTACATTTTCAGGCACCTGCAACAGCCAAGGCTCCTCCTTTCCTATTTTCTCAGTGAAGGTAAAACTGGCTCCTGTTCAGACATGGGAACCCACAGGGTGTTTGTCTAAGGAGGAGGATTTGAGGACAGGAAAGGCACAGGATTGTCCCCCTGAGAGCAAGCCTGGCTCGGCAGTGTGCAGGTGCTGATGGGCAGGAAGCTCCGCAGGGACCTCCGCGCCGGCAACGTGGGAGGCACAAGATGCCGTAGAAACCATTTGAGATGGGGCAGCAGTCCAGGTTTCCTTTAGAAACGTGCCCATGTGCCATGTTCCTTGGGTTTGTCTCTGCTGTGGCTGGCAGGCAGTCAGCAGAGCCATCCTGGATTGCTGGCAGCGAGGGAAAGTGACTCCGAGCCCTGCAAGGTGAGCAGGTGCTCGGGAAGGAAGTGGGACGGGGGTCTTGGTGCCCCTGGGGAGGAGGAGAGGCTGTGCTTGCCCTCGTGCCTGACCCCTGCCTGAGAAGGATGGTCCATGCAGGCATTGCTTTGCCCCGTGGAGCCTTTCCCTCTGCCAGGACCATCCACCCTGTGAACCTCTGCTGCTGCCAGCTGGTGCCCAGGACAGAGCCCTCCCTGTGGGGCACAGCATCCCCCAGAGCATCTGGCACTGATCCTGCACCACTACCGGGGCCTTTTCCAGCAGGGAAGCCTCCTGTGTTCTGATCTAACCATGCATAGTAAATCAGCTGCTGGAAAATACAGAGCCAAGCTGCTTTTTTGGCCTGGGATGTGTTAAGAGCAGTCGTTAAACCATTCTGGAGCCCAAGAAGGAAAAGGAACCTCTGTCACGTACAGGCTCACGGCAGGACAGAGAGTTCCCAGGAGCAGGAGGGGAAGGCAAGTCATGACTGGCAAAAATTGGATGAAAAATGTATATTATAGAATTGTATTTCTCTTCTGTGTTTAAACTGCCTCAAGAAAACCACGTGCTTTTCTGCAGCTGGTGCCTCTGCTGATGCACAGAAAAAAAAATAGCGGGGAGAAGATTAAAATTGAACTGGCTTGGAGTCTGTGTAATCAAGGAAAATATCTCAGTGATTTGCTATTATAATTTTCAATAACAAACTGCAGGGCTCCTGGTGCACTAATAATAATGGGTTGAATGAGGTGGGGAAAGAACCTGCCATGGGGTGTTTGTGTGTGCGTGTGCTTGTGGGAAGCACTTACAATATTCCCCTTCTTCTAATTTTGAAGAGGTATTTTTAGTGCGTATTTCAAAGAGCTTTACATAAACACATCTGCTGGAGTTTTTGCTGTGAGATGTCTTTACAACTCTCTCTTCTGTCCCCTCCCTTTCCAGGGAGGATGATTTGACCATTTTCTTTTGCAATCAGATGAGCAAAGCCAGAGACCAAGAGAAAAAATCAGAGGGTCATTTTGCCAGTGCCAAAAGGCTTCTCTAAGCCCAAGGGTGGATTTTAGAAACTATATGAGCAGCTCAGACCACCCTTACTGGAGCCCAGGGCAGAAAGACATGGGATGTGGCTGCAGCAGAGAGCTGTGGGGATGTGGGAAAGCAGGGATCCTGACCTGCCATCTGCCCTCTCCTGCACAGCCAAAACCTCCAAGTGAGGAAAGGAGAGGAAAGATGAGGTATTCCATCACCTATCCATGCACCTTTTTGCCAGTTACTCAGGAGAAGTGGCAAGAGCATCCCTGGTGCATGCAGCTGCAGGTGCACAAGTTTCTCCTGTTTTCCCTCAGGATACCTGTGTCCTTCCACAGGCTGATATTCCCAGTTCCCAGGCCAGGCATCCATCCATCATTATTTAATGCCAGTGAAACATCCACAACTATTAGGCTCACCAGAGATGCTTTAACCTTTTTTGTTCTGTGCCTCTGGTTGGCTGGAGCCGTTCCTGCCTTTTCAGTGGGGGCTGTAGAGAAGATGGGAACATGGAGCCAACCAAGGCTGAAGCAGGAAAGGGAGTAAAGTTTCTGTGCTGGCTTTCCCATACCCTCTGTCCTGAGCTGGGAAGTGCTGTCAGTGCAGGTCTGCCAAGTGCAGTCAGTGTTCGGGGCCTCTGAAGTGCTTGTGTCTGCGGCCGGGTGCATCCAGCACCTGACCCAGCTGCGTGTGCAGAGAGAAATACGGGATAAAAACCAAAAAAAAAAAAGCTTGGTTAGCATGATCCAGCCCCAGTTTGCTTACACTGCTGCTTGCAGAGCAGCTGGAAAGGGCAGAGGGGCTGCTGAAGGCCACCAAGGGCTGGGATTGCTGGAGCCCATCCTGCAGAGGCAAACGATGGTGCGGACAGGGAGATGGCCTGGTGCCAGGGTCCGGCAGCTGAAAGGTCACTAGGAAGACAATTTTCCTGCCCTTGTCTCCTCTTGAGATGAGTTTCTGTGGGGAAAAAGCTGATTGATGGAAGCTTTGTGGCAGGAGATTGCTGTGGGGCTGGGACAGAGGAGCGGGGCTGGGACACTGGAGCCTGCAGGCAGAGGAGGGCAGTGCCCAGCCCTGGCTGTGCTGGGGTGTCAGCACACAGGGATGTCAAGTGCACACCAAACCCTCACTGACTGCACGTCCCTGCGGGGCCGGGGGGGCGGGTGTCACTGGGCTCAGAAATGTGACATGCCTTTAGGAGAGGCTTGTGGGAAGCAGTCCAGGCAGTTTGCAAACATAAATAGGGACCTCCCCACCTCACAGCCAGGCTGGCACCACCCAGCCCTTCTCCTCCAGATGGACATAGTGTTTTATGGTGGTTTCACTCCCCTTCAAATGAGGAATATTTGGGTTCTTTCCCACCAGTGACCTTTCTTGCATCATGTCTATTAGAGTAGCAATAGATCATTTCCCTCTTCTGTCTGTACATTCTGTTAGGGAAGGAAAACATGGGAGAGCCCAAATCTGAAACCAAAATGTGGAGATGGGCTGGCTGGGCTATGAAAAGTGGTGAAAAGCTTGGGCTGGTGGAGAGGTGAAAGCCCTGTGTGCCTGATGCTTCCCTTTGAGCCACTGCATCACTGGCAGAAATTGCCACAAGCCCAGAAAACCCCTCCTTGACCAGAGACAGCCGGGATGGGAAGGGACAGGGTGAGCCAACTTTGGCAGGAGGTGGCACAGGGCATGTTCTGCACTTAGCTGGTGGCAGGCAGCCCACAGGTGCCCTGCTGGGGGGGGTGTGTCTCCCATCAGGAGACGGTGCTGCTTTTGGACAGGTCTGATGGACAGGCTGGATTTCTGCATGGGAGAAATAATGGAAAAAGAAAAGTGAGTGCAATAGCCAAATGGAAATGGAGAAGCTTGGATGGGTGAGCAGCTTGTCCTGCTGGCCTGGTTGCCTGTGGCCAGGAGTGCACCCTTAAGGACACACATGCAAGCTGTGTTGGGCAGAAAGGCTGCAGTCCTTGCTCTGATGCTGGAGCAGAGTTGTCCCCCAGCAGGGCAAACCCTGGGCATCTTTCCTGTCTCCTGTTCTTCATGCCTGCTCTGGCACATCCTCTGGGCTGAAAGAACTCTGTGCTTCCAGCAGCACCACACTGAGCATCCTCACTGCTCTCCCAGGGCTGGCTCCAGCAAAACACCCACAGAGGGCTTTTCTTTCCTGCTGCAGGCACGAGCAGCAGGGAAGGTGTGATAATCCCTCCTCTGAGGCCATGGTAATCGTTCACACCAAACTGCATCATTTCTATATCAGTCATGAAAGACATGAAAGACAATAAGAAAAAAATACGGGTTTATATATATATTCAATCAATGTCTATGGAGCTCAGCGCAAGGGGATTACCAGCCAGTTTAGAGCGTTAGTGACTCTCAGCATCCATCAGAGGAGAACATTTGGTTGAACGGGAGCCAGCCTTTGATGGAATTGGAGAATAATTATTTCCATCAATAATTACATCCAAGCCCAGAAGAAACGGTTCCTGGCATGTTGCAGGACAGGAGTCCTTGATTGCCTCGAGGCCAATATGTTTTAACCCCAGGACCTGGAAATCCCATTAGTGGGAGCAGGGGCTGGGGTGAGAAGGACACTGCCTGCTGTGCCCAGGTCCTGGCAGTGGTGTCTCAGCCTGCTGCCAGCCCGGGGAGGAATCCTCCTGCCTCCAATGCTGGAGTGGATCCAGCTCAGACTTTGCACAGGTCATTAATTTGGGGACATTTTTAATGGATCCTAATGATTGAGCCTGTTCTTAAAAGGGGTTCGGGAAAGGCCACAAGCCAATTAGCTCGCACAGAGAAAGCGATTAACCATGTAGCTTCCTGGATGATTAAAAATAACATAGACGATGGGAAGCGACTGGGGAATTTATTACAAGCAGAGTAACAGTTTTAAAGCCAGAGGGACTGTCCCCTCCTGCATGTTCTGGGCAAGAAATATTTCACCCAGCTTCTCCACAGTGACCCTTGTTCCTTGTATATGGCTGTGCATATCCTTAAATGTTCAGACATTACAAAATGGGATGCAAAGAGGAGTCAGCTATTAGAGAAAGTGGATGCTTGTTGAGAGAGAAAACAGGTGGACAGAGGGCAGTGACCCTTCTGCAGATGCCCCTGTGCCAATAGCAGGCCCAAAATGATGTTCCCTGGGGTATGCAAGACTCTAGCCATGCCTAACAAGCTTTTTTAACATCACATTGCTGTTTAACCACCCTCTTGGCCCCCTAAATGTGCAACACACACCTGGCCCTAGTCCCACAGTGGTCTCTGCAGCCCAAAGGATCCTCCACTGTGGCTGCAGGGCTGGCAGGGGGACATCTCAGCCTTTCCCTTCTCTGGTGGGGCCCACGTGGCTTGGGGGCTTCATTGTGCTGCTTCCCAAAGGAATGAGGAAGCTTGGGTGGCAGACACAGCAGGGGAACCTTTGAGACCTGACCCGGGAATGGCTAAACTCCAAATCAGCACCCACAGCCCAGTCCTGGGATTGGCTTCAAAATGACAGTGGGAAGAAACGGGGACACTTTCAGTGCCAGCTGAGCCCAACCCACTCTGGGTACCACCCCACAGCCAGGATGAGCCTGGACATGCCAATACTTGCTTTATCTATTCGAATAATACACTCAGTGACACTAAACCCCCGGTGTTCTCAGCACCCCTGCTGGGTACTGTTTATGGCTTTTCATTTATCTTTCCATTCTTTGAAATAAACATCTGCAGGGCCTAGAAACCTATTTACTTTCCCCCCCTGAGTGTCTGCACACAGGCTTGTTTGAGTTTGTTTTCCCCATTATACTTATTTTCTTCATTTCAGCTTGCACAAGCCCTGATGTTTCTTAAAGGCCACTCACTCGCTGGCTCTGCTCTTCACCAGCTCCCATGATCTTCCCTGAGCTGTTGCAAGCACAGGTGATTCCCTGTAGCTCATCTGGGCTGCCCCAGGTTTTCCAGGTTGGAGTTTCAGCAGGGCCAGGTGTGTTCGCTGGCCCAGCACCCTATTTGTAGGAGGGGAGGAGGGCTGCTCCCCGGCTGCCAAAAGTTTTCTTCTAGTGGAGGATGAGGCTGTGTGGCAAATTGCATTTGAAATGCAAAAGGGCTTCTTTTTTCTTTTTTTTTTCTTCTTTTCTTCCTCCTACCAGAGTGCAAGACCAGTGCTGTCTTTGCAGACCTGATTATTTAAAACCCAGGATGCAGAAGAAGATGTCCTGACTGGCTCCCTTGTCCCTTCCCCACTGGGTTGGATCTGGACAGCTCTGTACAGTCCCTGCAGCATGGAGCTGTCCAGCTGCTCCCCGGCTGCATGATGCTTCTGGCAGCTCTGAATGCTGAGCACAGCAAGCCTGGGGTGCAGCTTTGTTGGAGATGGGGCATTTTGGAGCCTTGGGGGAGTGTTTCCCACTGCAGGGCTGAGCACTGAGAGCAAGCAACCTGCAGGTCTCCTTCCCAGCAGCACAGGTCCTACCTGGGAAAGGAAAGGAAATTCCCCAGGATGTGGGAAACCCTCAGTCAGTAACTCCAGATGAAGGGACAGTTCCTGAGGGCTCTCTTTCTCTGCTCTTGCTCTGGCAGTGGGACACTCAGCTGCCTGCCGTACCCTGCGGAGGACAGACGTCCCGAAAAGCTGAGCAGCTGCGTGGTCAGGGAGGCCTCCACCACCAATGGCTGTGCCAAAGGGAGGGAGAGACGAGACCAGAGGCGCCACAGGTCACGCAGGTAAGAGCCAGAACTGAGAATGGGGTCACCTCAAAGCTGAGGGATGGCAGGGAAGGTGTTTGTGGCTGCTTACTGAGACCTTTTGGGGTCTGTGAGAGCCGGGGGTGGCTTAAATGACTCTGTGAGTGTACAGCAAATGCATGTGATTGAATGAAATCCCTGTGCATGTTGGCAGGGAGAAACCTGCAGTTCACTTCTACTCCAGGGCTTGCTCCTACAGCCTCCTTCCAAGTAGTGCTGTCTGGAAGACAGGTGACCTGCCAGCACCCCTCAGCACCACCAGATCTGCTGGGAATCACCCTCAGCAATTTTCCTCTCCCCACACCTAGATGAGACCAGCAGCATTGGCTTCATTAGGACACAGCTTCATTACCAGCTTGTTGCTAGTCCCTGGCAATTGGGAGGAGAAAAATGAATGGAAGGTTGTAAATGAAGCAGCTGGGGTCTCTGAGCCCTGCCTGCTAAACTGTGTCTGGGATTAAAGCCTCTCCGTTTGGTTAAAGTTGCTGCAAAGAAAGAGCAAGAAAGCACATTTCATTATCTTCAGATTTCAGGCTAACCGGAACAATAATCTGAAGCATATTTTTAATTAGACTTTGATCATAATCGTGGAGAAACAATTAAAGTTAGATCAGCTCATGGGAGAAAGCTTCCACATCAAAGACAGATTTTTCTCTTGGGAGAGGAAGAAGGGCTCTGCAGAAACTGCTTGTGGCCAAATGGTCAGAGATTCCTCCCCACTCTCCCTAGGCTGTGGCCTGGCTGTACCCCTGTGTGAAGGGGGCTGAGGGGCACCCAGACCTGGGTGTGGGGACCCCAAACCTTGCTAGGGGAAAGCAGGTGGGAGCTGGGCTTGAGCATCCTGAGAATGGAGGGGCTGAGCAGTGCTCAGGTCCCTGGTCTAGCACAGCCCTGGGGTGTCTGAGCTTAGTGACCATGGGACACCCTGGAAAACACATGACTTCTACCTCAGTGCAGACCAAAGACCCACTGAGCCCAAAATGTGCTATTTCCTCTCACAGTGCTGCTGATGGTCCATGAAATCCTTGGGAGGAGAAAGAGGGCAAGCTGGAGTTTGTGGGTGCCCTGTGGGGCTGTGCTTGCACCAGGAACACTCTACAGCCATCCACAGTTCACAGCTGGACCATTAACATGCACTTCTGTTTTGCAGAGCAGTTTTTTTCTCTGAAGTGTATTAAAAGCACTAAGGAAGTGGATTTTTGTGATACCATCATTTTGGTGGTAATTCAAGCCCTTCCTGATCAAGTGTTGAGGGGTGGTGAAGGCTGTGTGTCCCCCCAAAAGTGCCATTTGCTCTGGATTGGGACTTTTATGAGCAATGTTTGTTCCCTCTGCAGAAAGCTGCTCAGTTTTTGGTCCGTTTCTGTAGCGAAGATCCCACAGTATTTTCCAAACACATTACTGGCTCCTGGCTCTTCCCACTGGCAGGGGGAGAAGTGGGGAAATGGGGGCACAAATCCAGCACCCCCATCTCAAACCCAGCAGTGATTTTTCTGGATGCCCTGGAGAGCTNCAGACTTTGGTCCTTGGGGGCCGACCTGGGAATCTTTTTGGGGATCCATGGGCTGATTTGGGGTCAGCCTGAGGATCCACAGCCTGCCACCAGCCCTCCCTGTCTTTAAAACCATTTGCTTTAGTTAATGAGTAACTGCAGAATGTCTGTCATTTTTTCAGCCCGGTGCTGTGAATTAATTAACCATGGTATTTGCTTTTCATTGAAACATAACGCCATTCAGTGTCATATGTTTAAAAAAGAAATTAATTTACGGGAGGGTTTATTTTCAAGGTTTAACAACTGTATAAGAGATGCATATCTCCTTCAATTACCATAGCATCTCAATAAATATATATATATTTCTAATCAATTGCTACTTAACACATGTCAAGCCTTTATTATAGTTAGATGCATCTGGTTGCAATAATTACTGTGTGCAAATTAAATGCCAATTAATTATTTAAAGCATATTTACAAAGAGCAACAAAACCTATAAATCTGTTACAGAGTCGTTAACCTTAGCAAACATGTTTTAAATAATCGGCATTGCTGTGGTGTAGCTGTCTTGTTATATCTCCATTAGACACTTTAAACTGTGACCAAATAATTTGTTGGAGGGTAATTAGGCATCACTTATGCCCCAAGCCCACTGTGAACACTGATCTTGCTGCCCCATGTCCCTGAGGTGGGGATGGCAGACAGAATCAACCCAGTGTGAGTTGATTCAGGGTTTATTTTTATTATTTTTAATGTTTGTTGGGTTTTTTTCCCTCCCCTCCTCAGCCCTTCATGTGATGGGGAGCGGCCGCCGCCGGCCCGGGGGAAGAAGAAGAAGAAGAAATCCGGCCGCAAGAAGCGAAGGAGGTGAGGGAGGCCATGGTGGTGTGAGAGGACAGGAGGGGATGGCGGCCCCTGGCTGGGTGTGAGGGAGGAGGGTCAGTGAAGGAGGTGAGGGTGGCCATGGGAGACTCAAGGGACAGACAGGGCAGCCTTTGGCTGGGTGTGAGGGATGAGGGCCGGTGAAGGAGGGTGAGGGTGGCCATGGCAGTGTGAGTGGTGTGAGGGGACCAGCAGGGCAGCCATCAGTTGGGCGTGATGGAGGAGGGTCAGTGAAGGAGGCGAGGGTGGCCATGGTGGTGTGAGGGGACAGGTAGGGCAGCCCTTGGCTGGCTGTGAGGGAAGCAACTCTGAAGGAGGTGAGGGCAGCCATGGCACTGTGAGGGGCAGGAGGGGATGGCAGCCCTCATGTGGGCGTGAGGGAGGCAAGTCAGTGAAGGAGGTGAGGGTGGTCGTGGCGTAGTGTGGGACGGGGGGGGACAGAAGGCCTCTGGTGGGTGTGAGGGAACGGGGTCTGTGTAAGGGGCTGGGTGTCCAGCAGCCCAGGGAGGCACCACCATCTCTTCAACCTCCCCTCAGGGCAGCAGAGCTGGCTGAGGCTCATCCCTGGCCTTGTCCCATTCCCACTGGAATCCCCCAGCCCCTCTCCATCCAAGGGTGCTGCTGCTGGTGGGGTGAGGGCTGGGGAGTCCTGTGGTCCCTAATGCCCCTCTGCCTCCTCAGGTCTCCCTCCTACAGCCCCTCGCCTGTGAAGAAGAAGAAGAAGAAAAGCTCCAAGAAGCGAAAAAGAAACAGGTATTTTCCCCTCAAAAACATAATTCAGGTGGCAGCAGCTGCTGGGGGGCTTGGAGAAGGGGTGGGAGGCACGGCTGCCTTGGGCAGAGAGGTGGGAGGCTCTGGCTGTCAGCAGTGGCCACCTCCAGGTGAACACTGGGTGGCCAAGGAGGGGCCATAGCCAGTGTCCCTCTGGGCAAGGAGGGCACAGAATGGGGCACCCACCCAGGGCAAACATGTGCTGTTGGGGTGTGGGGGCAGAGAGACAGACAAGCCAAATCCTTATGAGGTCTGTGGAACATCCACCTGCTGTCCTTGCTGTCCTATTCCCATGGCTCCCATCCTCAGGGATGCCAATGGGATCAGTGCTGAGGGTTTGCACAGGTTCCTGTCCCTTCTTTCTCAGCCTGCAGAAAGTGCCAGGACCAGGAAAAGGCTCAGACAAGCTCCCCACATTCACATCCCAATCTCCTCTCCTAGCTCTGGTGACTGCCTCCACCTTCCCTTTCTGAAGCCCATTTTTAATTCAGGGAGTATGATTAAATTTTAAAATTGCAAATATTTCACTGTTGTCTCTCAGCTGTTAAACCAATATTTGAAGAGAACAGTGGATGCCATCTTCCTTGGAAAGTTCATGTATTTATAATATATTGAACCAAAGAGAGAAGCTACCAAAAATGGATAACAGGGTGAAAAGTTGAGCTTGAATCTTAAAGAAGAGGAGAAGAGACAAAGATATAGAAACTTCTTTAAACAGAGAATCCCAAGGAGGGATTTTTATGCTCTTTTATGGATGCCGTCTCCTGATGGAAGTCCTTCATCAGAGACTATTTGGCTTTGAACCTTTAGTACCCATTTATACCCCTGCAATCCAAGAATAAGCTGTAGCTGGTCCCAAAAGGCAGCGTGATAAACCATTCAGGATTAGTGACCAATAGATGTTGTTTCCAGACACCTGGTAGAACTTCAGCTGCGGATCCCAACTGACTTTGCCAGAGGCAATCTCAGCCCCTTTAGGCAGGACTTCAGGCCATGTCTTCTGCAGGATGTTGTGCTCCAAGGTGAGATGAGAGAGTGGGCTGTGCTGGGGCCAGGCCTTGCTGCATGGAAGTGTCCTCCATGCTCTCAGGGTGTTCTGTATGAGAAAAGTGTCTCATGTGTCATCCCAGGGATGCTCCAGAAGGCAAGACAGAGTCATGAAGTTGTTTGGCTATGAGGCTGCTCTGGAGTCGCACAGAAAGGATTTTTCCTTTGACTGCTTTGGTCCATTATACAGAAAACCAGAGAATGGACTCACCCCAGCCCCCTAAACATGCAGTGCAAAACTGTGGAGGCAGTAGCAGAGAAAAGAGACCCACTAGAGACAGGGGATGTATTTGATTTATCTAAAGACTTGTTATCCTGAGGACCATAGTGTCAGTGTGCTAGTCGTTTCTACCACACCAGGATTTCTCAGCTGCCAAAGGAGAGCTGGGGCCATTCTGCCTGGCTGGTACATGAGGTCTTCTCTCAGTGCTTAGTCTAAGCCTAAACACATTGTCTCTGATTCAAATTTACAATTTTGTGAGACCCTCTATTCAATGTACATATTTGTGTCTTGCAGGTTGTCTTCAAAGAAGAGAAGGCACAGGTAAGAGTTGAGGAAGTGTGGGTGGTCCCTTAGAAATAGGAGTTTAATGGTCTCTTCAAGGTTGATGTTCACTGAGTGGGGGCAAAAGACACTTCTTATATGTCTCCTTGTGGAATCCCCTTGGCTTCCCCCATTCCTTTGGAATCCCCTTGGCTCTGCCCATTTCTTGTGGGTCTGGGACTACCCTCTCCTTATTCAGCCTTATGTGTTCCTCAGACCTCACAGGAACTGGGTCTCCAGCCCAACCTGTGCAATCAAATGCATAACTGGAAAAGGCCTCTTGGTATAATTTGCCTCCTGGCAACCTCATCCATCCTGCACCTGAACCTTCATTTCTCTTACAGTTTCATTTGCAAACAGTGCCCATCTTTGCAACATTCAGAGTCAGTGGCTTCCCAGGTGTGTACTGGAAGAACTCTCCCAATTCCAGTACGTGTGTGTACAGTATCAAGAAGTATTAATCTTTTCTATGTAAAAAGGCAAAGTCATCAAGTTGGCTGATCCCTTTGAGGGTTTTGGCCAAGCCCACGAGTCAGATTTGTCAGCAGGCGCTCAGACCCCCTGTGCTGAGGCAGAATCACAAACCCCTTTCATTTTTACTGCATGCTCTTGGGCAATCTAGCTGTAACATTGATGTGTGATTGTGCAGCTCTTTATCAGAACAGAAATCTCCGAATTAATTAGCCATTTCTTATTTAGTTCTTCAAGCCCCAAAAGTAAGAGAAAGGAAGAAAGAAAACACAAAAAACAGTAAGTAGTGATTCATGGAGTTCCCTGCCCTGCCTGCACAGTGTGGGGCTAGGAAGTGCTTGATGTGGTGGGGCCCCTGGAGCTAACACCTGCTGCACAGCCCTAAGTGACTCTCAGGATTATTTTGCAGCTAAAACCAGAAATTCTGGTCTTGCTGGAATGAAAAAGGGTTTGTAAAGGCTGGAGATCTGTCCTCTCCCTTCCTTTTCTGACCCCTTGTTCAGTGCTTTCTGTGTGTCTCACAAGGATGTGAAGAGTCTTGTTCATCCAGTCTGGAGCAGAGACTCTGGTTTTTCTGGTGGGAGCAGCATGAGAGAACAAACTTCAATCTGCTGAAAGTGCAGGCTGGCACACTCTCACTGTGAAGGGCCTTGGCTCTTCCTGGCTTGCTGCTCTTGGAGGTCAGAGTAGGGGCTACTCATGATATACAGTACAGCCAAATATCTGAATGGGGCCTAGAGAAGAGAAGGAATTTGTTTGGAGGTGATGGAGGTTGCAAAAATCTGATGTTGAGGTTACCATCAGCCCTGGAGTGTTAGCAGAGCACAATCCTTGTCCTGTGGGGCAGACAATAAAGGGGCATGTTATAAAATGGGGTTCCTCAGGGCTGGAAGGAAGGACTGTAAGCTGCCTCTGATTTTCACTTCCTTCTCTGTCTTTTCCTGGCAATTGCAACTTGTAACTTCTCACCTGCTTTCAGAGCAAGGAAACAGTTCTGAGGCTGTGCCTTGGGCACTGATCCCCTAATTGGATGTGCTGGGACTTGGGATACTGCCTGCACAGGCTGTCTCTATTGCATGCAGGAAGCCTGACTCCTTTTCTCTGCAATT
This sequence comes from Scytalopus superciliaris, assembly GCA_013400415.1. Classification (NCBI taxonomy): domain Eukaryota; kingdom Metazoa; phylum Chordata; class Aves; order Passeriformes; family Rhinocryptidae; genus Scytalopus; species Scytalopus superciliaris. Next base: position 343,273 of record VXBX01003372.1, on the reverse strand, counting down.
TCTGTGTGGCTAGTGGCACAGACACCCTTTTTTTCCCTTCAAACTGGGCTGTCCTGCACCTTGAAATCTCAGTGGTAAAAGGAAGGCTTCCTAGGCTATCTGTAAAAGCAGGCAGCTCCCCAGCCTTACAGAGCAGTACCCTAACAGTGTGGTTAAAGCAAATATCCTGCTGCTGTGCCCTGAGCTCAGGGAACGAGAGCTGGAATTGCTCTTTGGGGATAAACCAGACAAGGCATTTCAGCCTCATCTTTCTGCTCACAAATCAGAGCTGAGCCACTCCTGATTTCTGCAAACCTTATTGCTCCCAGGCGTGGATCAGATGGATCCCATGAGCTATCTCAGATCAGGATTTTTGCATAATCACATTGCTTTGGCTTATCTCTGCATCGAGTGACTGGTTATCTAAATCACACAGGACTAGTTTTTCCTCCTGCAGGGAGTGAAAACAAACTGGAGGGACTGGAGAGGGAGAGATGTTCAGTGTTGCTGATTTCAGCTGTATGGAAATAAGGAAGGAGGATCCCAAAATGTGAGGTTTTAAAAAATATAGGGTGTGAAAAGCATCAAAGGAAACAGCCAAGTGGAGTTGAAGGAATTGCCCTGGAGGTTGCCCTTTTGTCTTAAAGGAGATGCTGTTCCCAAGTAATTATTTGCTGAGTTTTTATACCAGCAAATTGCTAAATGCTGTCCAAGCAGGTCATATTCATGCTGGCAGTGACTGTACAGTGTGGCCCTGGAGCCAGGCTGTTCCCACCAGCTAACCCCCCATTAGCTTTGTCTGCTGGCACAGCCGTGCCAGTCTGAGCAGATGGATGCACTGCCAGGTTTAAAATAACTGCTGTGGTGGGCACTGGTGAGAGGGAATGGGCACAGAAAGTGGCAGATATCCTGCCACCCGTGTCACCCTGCTTTCTGCATGCAGCACTTCAGCTGCTGCCAGAGACAGCAACAGCCCTTCAGTAACAGGGCCAGGTAATCCATGAGAAACAGCCTGGATGGTGCAAAGGGAAGCGCAGCAGGGCACTGGACCTGTGTCCCTGAGCATGGTTTGCTGAGGGCTGTCCTCAGGCTCTGTCACAAAGAGGAGCAGCAGTGACTGGGCACCTGTCAGAAGCCAGGTAAATGGTCCTGCCCCTCAAGCAGGAACCATGCACAGGGCAGGCTGCCATTAGGGAAGATGGGCTGGGTGTAGCAGCCGTGAGAACTGCTCTCAGGATGGGCTAGATGCTCCCACCTGGGGAGGGGGTGGGCAAGGCTGGCTGTTACCAAGTGTACTGTATCACTTGGAACTGGTCCCTCTGCATCTGCTCTTTAACCAGGAGCCAGCACCATGGAGAGGGTTGGAGGTTTGTGGTGGGTTGCCCTGAGGGACGGTGCTCCTCACAGGGCTCAGCAACAGGAAGGTCTCAGGCAGTTGCCTGGCTGTTTTAGAGTAGGACGAAAGGCAAGCACACAGTTCTTTAAAGTCCTGAAAGCAGAAAGGATTGATGCTGGCTGCTGCACTCCTGCATGCTTGTCCACAAATCTTCCCCCAGCAGACTACAGAGCCAATCTAATAGTCTGTGTAAAATGCTAGCATAGATCTCGGGAAGATGCCTTGCCTTAATGTCGGTGTAGCAATGAAGGGATGGAGAATTTCATGCCCTGATGTTCTGTATAGTGTTTCATACCAGTCTCTGGTTTAAAACACAGATCCCCGTTCTGATTTGAATGTTGTTGACTTCAGCCTCCAGCTGCTGGCTCTTGCATCCCCCCATCTGTTGGCCTAATGCTGGTTTTCTTTCTGCTTCTTAAAGCTCTCGAGGGCGCACCCGGAAATCTCACCGCCATCGCCGCTGCCACTCTCGCTCAGAGAGCTCCGACTCCCACTCCCCCAGCTGCCAGAGCAGGTAACGTCACCGCTCCCTGAGCTCAGTGTCCTCAACACTTCCCTGTGGGCTCAAGGACATGATGGCCATAGCCTGCCCGAGCCACAGGCTCTCTGTGCGGAGCCACATCCCGTTCTGGTAGCAGCAATGTCACATGCTGGGGGCTGAGCTGCTTGTGGTCTCGGCCATAGGAGGGTTTTGCCTCAAGGAGCAGTGGCTGCAGCTTTTTGGTCTGACAGTCACTTCTAATCCTGATGATCAGCCCATGACAGCTGATTCCAGCCTAGTGTCCCTTCCCCAGCCCAAGGGCTCTGTCCTGCTGATGTCCCAGGAAACCCTTAAACATGGTCTTAGCAATGGAAATATATTTGCCCGTGGCAATTTATAGCCACTGTCTTTGACCTGATTAAAATCTCTGTCCTCTGGATGACAGGACCTGGGGCCAGCTAAGTAGATGCTGGTGTTAGAGCTGGCATTGCTGCAGTAGCAAGTGGTTTATACACATCATGAGTTCATATTTCATGTTCTCTGAAAGCACTTGAAAAACCCACCCCCACTCTCCCACTTCACTTCTCCTAAGTGCTGTGAATTTTCATATGAAAAACTGATGATCCGTGGGGGGAGGAATGCAATCAGTAATTGAAGGGGTGCTCACTCAAGAGCAGAGTGTGTCTTCTCTTGGAGGTGTATCACATTCTAGGGTGCATGAAAGTATGGTTTACCTTGAGCCACCAGAAAATTATGAGCTAGAGCTGAAATTTGAGGCTAAGGTCCAAAGCCTGGATGCAAAATTATTATTTTTCTTTTAAAATAGAAAAGCAAAATACCCCTTTTCTCTCCATTATGACTCCCTAGAGCAGTCATGTGGAAGACGTTTTCCCACATGCAATGTTCTAGCACAGAGCTGCCAAGGGTTTGTATGGAGCTGGTAATGGGCATTACTGCAATACTAAGGAATAACATTTTGGCTGTTCCTGTCTTCTGGAGGCACAGAGCCAGGTCTCGGGAGGAAGGGCGTAAAACACGGCGAAGACACTCCCGGCACCATTCAAAGATCACTGCAAAGAGAAGCTCCTCTGCAGAGGTTCAGGCCAGTCAAAAAGCCAGCCAAACCCTCCCACTCTACAGCTTCCTGTCTCCTAAGGAAGTAGTAAGTATTATACACTGTCCTTCTTTGCTTGAACTAGCCAGAGGAATCTGGGCAAGAACTCTGATATGAAATTTTTATGACTCAATTATAGTGATGTTAGACAAACTTGGTTAAACTGTATTATTAATTCATGGTGCTGTTCTCCAATGTATGTAAAGTCATTCCTTCCTTCAGCACTTTCACGCCAAGGGTGGGGTTGGAGAGGGGAAAGACTTGCAAGGGCCTTAGCCTATGAATAATGAATTGAGGACATTTAACAAAAAAAAAAAAAAAAGGAAAAAGAAAAAAAGAAAAGTGGCCTCCAGCAAGGATATTTTACAGGGAAGTGTTTGTTATGCAGTCTTTGCTCAGCTGGATGTGAACTTAATTCACTGGTCTTCACATCCAAAAGTTTAGTCCTTCAGGATAAGAAAGGGTATCAAATATATATAAAAGGAACATTTACATTTAATGAGTTTCTGATTATTGGCAGGAAATGTCTTCTGACTGTCAGGGTCCTTCTAGGATCACTGTTGCTCTGGACTGACAAGCCCAGGGGCCAAATTCAGAACTTATAAGTAGCCCTCATTGATGCTAATGGGAACTACATGTGCAGCTGAGGGTAAAATGAGGCTCAGTGCCTTGGGATGTTTTTCCATATACATGGAAAGAGATGATATAATACATGAACTGAGGGAGCAAGAGGTGGAGGGAAATACTAGATACAGATTGCTATCAGTCTTCCTTTTCTGTGACACATTTCCCGTTTGTTCTTGGCAGCAGCAAAGCAGAGGTGTGATGCTCTTTGACTGTGGTGTTAGTATCAGATAGGCATTCTGGAGAGATAAATTGCTACATAGGACTGGAGGTAGTGCAGAATCTTGTACTCACATGTGTGGATGTGTAATGCTAGAGGTGTTTTGAGTACAGAGTCCTCCAAGCCCCGAAGTGTTTTTCTCCTTCAGGCCCAGTCATCAGTTGGAAATAGCTCAGCCACACGCAGGAGCTACATCAGATATGAGAGAAATAGTGCCAGCAGGAGGAGAGTCTCTACCCACACAGACAGCGTGCCCATCAAAATACACAGGGATTGTACGTGGGTACAGACAGGCACAAGCTGTCTCTCAACATTATAGACATGCATATTTGCTCTCGTTATAGACGGCTCCTGAGTGTGTGGGGCCATGTGAGTCACTGCTTGTAAAGCCTTATAAGGCAGCCTGGAGAGCAGAACCCGCACACCACACGTTGATGTGTGAGTGCAGAAAAACAAGGTATGAAGCTCATTGCCATGAACTGGGGGGTGTTGCCCTCTCTGTCAACTTGAGAAGGTAGGAATGAGTTAAGAGCTCCTCCCGACAACCAACCAGCCAAAGACTGCATCATGTCACCAGGGTGTTGTTTGGTTCAAGCTGCGCATTTTGCATAAATGCTTTTGAGCCTAAGCCTGGTTTTTAATTAGTACTAGGTTTCCTCTCTCTGAAGCCAGGCTCCCTGAGTCCTGTGAGGCCAACTGCCAGCTGTTTCCTGAGAAAAAGTAAACTCTAATTTAAAATTTTAAAAGCTTTAAAATGAGCTAAACTCAAGCATGCTGCACTCCCCTTTCCACTTGCTTCACTTGAGATAAATGAGCACACAAGCTGCAGGGCAGGGAAAATCAGAGCTTGACAGCTCCACAAGCAGGAGGTAAATGAAAAGTAAAAGTCATGAAGGACCCTCCTGTATTCTTTCTAGTAAGGGTTAAAATAACACAGGCAAATATTTCAGTGACTAAAAGACACGATCACTGATGCAACCCACCACTGTCTTTCTGTCCCTAAAGAAATAGGCTCTTCTGGGACAGCATTCAAGAGCACATTTAAGCACTTGTTTAAATTGAAACAAGTTAAGAGCTGTCCCTGAAATTTTTCTGAATAAGGTCATTAAATATCATGTACTCAAAACTGGCAAGGGGAAAATGGAATGAGGAACTTTTAGTCTCATTTATTAATGACCATACACAACCCTTTGATGCCTCTCTTTTTAGTGAGTTAAATGGTTGCTCTATTAATAAGCTTAGTTATGTCAGACTCTACTTTGAGAGCAGGCTGGATGTGTTCTGAAATGAAACTGTGCTCTTGCAGAAAATGCTGATCACATATCAAAAATAAATTACTGGAAAATAAAAGATTTTGTGAAAAAATCCACAACTGGGATTCAAAAATGCCATGTTTCAGTCCTCTGTGGGGGTTGGAACATTGCATTCCCTACCCTTCCATCTGGCCTGGGCTTCCAAACCAAACCACCTTTACCTGGGGAAATGCACTGTCATATCTCCAAAGGAAAGGGATTGTCCACAGAGGATCTCAACATACAGAAAAGACCAGAGAGACAGTGCACAAACTCCCATGAGGTACTGCTGAGCACTTCCAAATCAAAGGTTTTGCTTTTTAAACCATTTTTTATTATTTTTCTTCTGAAAATTTGATGTACCTTGTTCTAAATTCTGCATTCTCCCCAACCCATTTGTCTTCCTTTGTAATAAAAGAGCCACAATTTCCACCTAGGTCTGCTTGGAACTGATGAGAGATAAAGCACCCAAGTAATGCTCTGACCATGCACCTGCCTTGCTGCTTCTTTCCCTCCTTATGCATAAGTTGATGCACACACACATGCATGTACACATGCAGGAGCACCCTGAGGTTCCCTGCTACTTTTCTTTTTGGCAGTGAATTTCCAAGCTTCTCCCTCTCATTCTCTTTAATCCCGTGCAGCCGCAATAGCCTCCTATTGAGAACAGGATTGTGGGTCTGTGCCTCAGCATGAAGAGGAGCTGTGGGGAATGTGCAGCATTTATTTCTGTACAGAATACCCCTAACCTGCTGCAGACACTTCATTCCACACCGACACAGATGTAGGATGTACCACTGTGCTTTCAGTTAGCAGTGCAATATAAATACCTGCAGGGCACGGATCTAATTGCCTTTGTTGTTCCTGATGAAGATAACTGCACAATGCATACACTTTCCTCGCCAGCTCCTTTACTTCCACTGTAACTCATTTGTGATGCCACAAATTAACACAGGCTTGAGCCAGATTTCTGGTGAGGCTCAGTGGGGTACGGCTGGTCCAAATGATGCTGTTTTTCTTTGTGCTTGTGGCTGCAGGAAAGTAGAGGAGGGAAAATGCTATGCAGGGACTGGGACAGTGTGTGCTGGAGGGCTCAGGAAACCTTATGGCAGATCTGCATGTTGGCCTGCTGCTGGTGTCTGTTTTCTAGCCTGAGTTAAAAACTATTCTTTTGAGGGTTAGGCAGCATATTTTTGATAACAAACGGCCCTTGAAAGGCAGAAAGGCAAAACCTTCCATAAATACAGAAGTTGTCCTCTTTTTTTCTTTTCCCGTTCTCCCCTCTGAGCCAGGGGACTGAGGTTACCCCTGGTTGTTGTCTGACAAATCCACAGAGCAGTGCTGGGACCAGCAGTTGTGGGGGGAAGGACAGATGCCTGTAGCCATTGAGGGGCTGGGCATACACCAGGTACCAAAGAAGGTGGGGGAAGGCAAACCTGTGCTCCAAAGTAGTGCCAGCCTGGCCCAAAGTGAGGTGGGGACACCCTGGCCTGTGTCACACAGCACTGGCTGCAGCCCAGCAGGCTAAAAAAGTACTAGAAAAGGAACAAGCCTTTGCTTGACATTCTCGTGAGTTTACCCCAGCAGTGGATTGACCAGCCCCAAATAACCCAAGCTCAGAGCTTGCTTTGGGACTCAGCTTAGCCCTGGTGGTAGAGAAAGCCTCATCCTGAACTCCCTATCTAGCCAAAAAAAGGGGCATTTTCCTCATTTAATATTCCTCAAGTCAGAGATTCATAATTGTGCAGAAAGGGGTTATATTGAATTCCTGCAGCACTTCTATATTTTGTACTCAATAAGAAGTTGGCTTTTCAGCTGGGGTAGGTTATCCAGCAGAGGTGAGCCCATGTCCCCAGGTGAAAGCTTCCCCCACCCCTGCCCTGGCAGGTGGAGGTACCCCAGCCCCAGCAGAGCCTCATCCCCCCCAAGCAGCCCCTCAGCAGGTGCTGCTCCCTGTGCTGGTGGCTCGTGGCAGATGCTTGCTGAGAGCAGGGCTCACCAGGGTCACGGACACAAGTGTTTTATTCCTTTCATTGATACAATGCCCAGAAAGAGGGAGAAAGGGAGACATTATGCCCCTCTGAAAAAGAAATTAACTCTGCTTTGAAGTGAGTTGCAAAACAAGAGAAAAAAGACACAAGAAAGAAATCCTCCAGCTCTTAAGTGAGGCTGTGCCACTCTGGGCACTGATGGGTCTCAGTCCCTGTAGGGCCGAGAAAATGTGTCATCTCTCACCCTAGGGCTGTTTGTGGCACAGTAAATGAAGTTCTTCAGTTTAATTGGAAGGCAAGAAGTGATTGTATTTTTGTAACCTATTAGGCTTCGCTGCCTCTTGGTCTGGGATTGCACTCTGGGATTACAGTCTGGAATATGAGTGAGGGCCTCATTTCTGTTCCCCCTTCATCTTGATTAAATAATGATTTGAAACAAAAAATCCAATAAATACATATCTTAGGTTCCCTTGAGGGCAGCAGTAGGTTACCTACTGAAAGCTGCAGGAAGCAAAGTTCAGGAGATTATTTAATTACTTATTAGAGAGGGGAGTGAAAATCCAAATGTTCACAGAGAGAGAATTAGATTTGTGAAAGAGCAGAATCTTTTAAGGCAACCTAGAAAAATAAAAAGCCATTAGAATTCAGAATCACACAGAACAGTGTGATTCAATTGAGCTTTGTGCTGTGTTTTCAGATGTAGCACTTTGTTTCAATCCTGGGTGACTGGCATGACTTTCAGAAGCAGTAAAATGGGAACAGAAGCAAAGCCAAGGCTGACACATGGGGACTGTGGGGAATGGGTCTGAGCAGACAGGCAAGCTGAGCACCCTGAGACTTGTCCTGGCTCTTGCTGCAGGACAGCATCTCCCTCAGATGTATTGGCTACAGCCTGGTGCCCCGAGGTGGTGAGGCTGGGAAGCTGCTGTGTTCCCCCTGGCACCTCCCTTTCCCCATCTAGACCCTCCAGCTCTCACAGAGTCTGTGAGCTCTGTATTTCACTGATATCCACATGCTGCCTCTTCCCGGAGTGTTGCTGCCACAGATGTTGAGCTACACAGGAGCTTGTTGATCCAGCCAGTCATTTGACAGATTTTGTGATGTGCTGACAACAGTTGCTGCTTTGAAGGTTGACTTCAACCAAGGCAGAGCAGAAGCAAGGATCCCAGGGCCCAGAGTCAGTCTGAAAAGCTGTTTTAGAAATGCCAAAAACCTGCTGTATTTCTTGGCTGAAATAATGGCCTCTTGGTTTAGAGTTGGGGGGGAACAGAAGGAAGGTGTTTGTGTGTGTGGTGCTGGGGTCAGTGTCCTTTGGAGCAGCCCTGTGCCCTTTCCAGGCTTTTCCTGCTGCTGCATCTGGGGAGTACCTCACATGGTGGGTTAGGCCTGTAAATAAAAGATGATGAAAAGCTGCTTGTCTCGGGGTTAGGGTTCAGGTCTAACACAAACCATAACCCACCTTAAAAAAAAATATCTGATACCATGTTTGAAAGTACAATCCTGTATCTTCTGGAATGTGGCTGGGGAGAGTGCATTGATCCAGATCTCTTTGGGCTCTGGATGTGGCATCAGGGTTTCAGAAAGAATTGGTGAAAAACAGAGCTGGGTACTTGGCTCTCTTATGCCCCTTTGACATTCCAATTTCTGCTGGAGTAAGCATGGACTGGTAGAGAGGTGCTGGAGCTGAGAAAGAAATGAGGAGCAGTACCAGATGCTGAAATGAGGACTTGCAGTGTGTCTTTTCTTGGTTGGGAATGCTTAGGAGAGGTTTCCGCCCAGGGTTTCTTTGTTGAAGGTGCAAGCTGGCTAGTGAATCACTTAATTTTCCATGTCTGCTGCTCAGGCTCCCAATGCCTTGGAGTTGAGACTGAGCATCACTTAGAAGTTAGGGTGGGATGGGGGAGTCCCCAGATCCAGTATGGATTTGCTGGAATGAACTAATTTTTGTCCCTTATCCTAGAAGTAATAATGTTTCTCTCCCCGGAGATCTTCCAGCTCCAGGTGTTTTCAGAGTGTGAGGATGTTGTGAGCAGCCACCATTCCCCAGACTGTGCTCAGAGCTGCTGTGTGTGTTGGTAGCTCTGCTCCGGTTTCAGTCGCTGCTGGTTCAGCACCTGTGCCTGAGTCAGCTGTTCCCTGTCCCCATTAGCACCTCCTGAACTAGGCTGAGGGCAGCTCTTCCAGGAGACACAGGTCAGATGCCACGGGCAGCAGGGTGGATGTGGCAGCACCGTCTGATGGGATGAAGGAGCTCCGTGTAAAACATGCTGAGCCTGCAGCCCCTTTGAGGATGAGAAAGCCAGCCAATCCAAGGTGACCTCTCCAAAGGGACTGGCCTTGGCCCTGCTGTGTGACAGCTGATCCAGGTCTCTCCTCCCTTAGATATTACCAACATTGCAGTGTGGTTTTCTCTGCCAAGAATGCCCCAGATTGGTGAGGGCATGACCCAGGTCCCCAGTGTGGAGAGCAGAGCATAGAGGGGGGTATTGTGTGCCCCAGAGCATGGCATGAGGGCATGTGCAGGTGTTTGAGGGAGCACAGCTTGCTGGGAACATGTTGGAGGACTGTCACGAGTGGGGGGAACCAAACCTGTGTGTCCACACTCTAAGGACCCTGGACCAAACCTCATGGGTGGGAATGAGGAGAGCAGAGCCTCTGAGTGAAAGAGGAGGAGGCCACATGAGAGTGCAGACACACTGGGTCCACATTTGGCCCTAATTCTCACCCCATTGCAAGGGCAGACATTAGCACTAACATAGCCCCTCTCCCAGTGCTGGTATATCCCTGGACCGGCTCAGGTAAATGCTAGTGGAGTTAAAACTGAACTATAAAAATACTGAAAGGATGTAAATCCCCTTGATGGTGCTCAGGGTCCCAGAAAACAGCCCTGTCCAGGGCAGCCTACGTGAGTTTGAGGTCCTTGCTGGCCCCGTTCTGTTCAGCAACCCACCAAAACCCAGCTGGACCCCCATGCAGAGACTGGCCAGGAGCAGGGTTTTCCTCCTTTATTTTTTTTTTACTTCTTCCCTCACTTAATTTCCCTTTGTCACTTCCATAAAACCCAAGGGGATTTAGTGCAAGCTGCGACTTTTCAGCACAAGCCATCAGCCTCCAGGAACGGGCTGGGCAGACTAATTTAAAGCAGAAGGAAACAAATAATAAGGGAGACAAGTGAGCAGACAAAAAGCAGTCGTGACATTTGCATAGAGGAGGCAGCAAACAGTTGGCAGTGTGGATTGAAGAGAGGGTTTATGTTTTTTTCATGTAATTTGAGACTCTAATGATGGACTTATGTTGCCCGCTCTTCCTTTTTTCTTACACCTTACCTACTAAAGGAGGAGTTCTTGATGGGTAAGTGGATGCTATCCGCAAGACACCAGGAAATTTATTAGAGGTCACTTGAGCGCATTAGCTATATCTTCTTCAGGGGGTAAAAAAGCACACAAACAAGTATCTGTATACCTTTTATTTCCAAAGGGATTTTTATTTTTTTTCCCCCCTCACCCTCTTTTTTCGTTTATTTTCTTTTTTCTTTTTTTTTTTAATCTCAAAGTGATAAGCTTGTTTATTTGCCAGATTTTAGTTTGTGCAGAAGCCCTTAATTTGATTTGATTTGGTTTTTTGTTGCTTATTTTAGTGACATTTGTTCAGCCGCTTTATTAAGGAAGCTTAAAATATTCACTCATTTAAGATTTTGTTTCTTTTTTTTCTTTGCAAGGATTATGTAGGTTTTTTAATATGTATATACCCCCCTTTTTTTTTTTCTCCCCTCTTTAAGGTTAAATAAGGGTTTTGTCCTCTGCTATATATTTTTTTATTTAGTTAGTTATTTATTTTGGTTCTTTGGTTGCCCGCTTACTTTGTTGAGCTCTTTTGTTTAACATGAATCGCATGCTGATACTCTTTGCATGATCTCTAAATCTTCCCGTTATCATAGCAGGGGGAAAAGAAGTTTCTTCTTACTGTGGATTTCTTTTAGGGATATGTGCTTTTGTTTTCTTCTCCTTTCTTCTTTTTCTTTCTTTCTTTCTTTCTTACTTTGTTTCTTTTCTTTCCTTTCCTTTTGTTTCAGTGCATCATGATGGTAAAATTTCTGGGTTTATTTAAGAAAAAAGCAAAAAGCAAAGTAAAACAAAAAACAACCCCCCCAAAAAAACCATTCAAACAATGCCAAATGGCTTTTTTGCTTTCAGATCTCTCAGTCAGGGTCTTCTGCTGACCTCTTTACCAAAACAGACAGCCCGCCTGGCAACCTAGCCAGCCAGAATGGAGAGTATCATGAATATGACTCAGGAAACGATACTTCCTCCCCTCCCTCCACTCAAACGAGCTCATCCAGGTCAAAGGACAGCCAGGAGAAAAGAAGTCTAGTCCATGATGGCTTTGGCCATGCCTTCTCGTCCGGGAAGCCCAAACTGGCCAACAGCGATAACAGCTCTGATTCAGGAAATTCCTTCACGAGTTGTTTTTCCCAGACCAAGGGAACAGCTTTGGAAAATCTGTCTCCAGATGCCCAGGGACAGGACCGAAGGTCAGTGATTACCAGTAGCTGCTGCTGGCAGCCAAATGCCTGGTGCGTTGTCGCTCTGTCTCCCCTGCCCGCTCGCCAGTTGCCGTGGTGAGCCAGCAGGGAGGTGTCTGTGGTCTGGAGGCAGGCAGATACCAATCAGACCCACGGTCTTGCCAGTCCAGAACCCAGCAAGGACCAGTACTGTAGCCTGAGCAGGAGGATAAAACCCAGCCATAGCATCCCTGCGCTTTGCTTGTGCCAGTGTTTCTGGCTTTGGTGTGGTTAACACAGGGTTTAGACCTGGGTCAAGCTGTGTCCAGAGCACATCCCTGCTCAGCTGGGCATGGCCATGTCAAATAGAAGTGTCACTGGCCTTTCTGGGAACAATCTGAAAGGGGCATCTGGGAGTTGCCATGCTACTTCTCCCCCTCTGCGTACTGTGGGGAAGGGAAGTGGGGTTTGTTTTCACTAAAACCATTATGGGCTGTTCTTTCACCTGTCCAACAAACTAAATCCAACCTACCCCTTCCCAGCTCATCCAGGACTGGTCCAGGGTGAAAAGACAGCATTTTCTGCTAGCAGAGAGCACAGGGAGGGGCAAGTACCTCACTGGCTGCAGGGTAACACAGCAGCAGCAGTAGGGCCACAGGGCATCCAGGCTTGGGGAGCAATCAAACCACCACCCAGTGCCACAAGTCATCCTCAGGAGAGGGGAGTAGCTGCCAGCCTCCAACACTGCCTCCCATTCCTGGGGATTTGCCAGGGGGTGCTGGGGATGAGGACACTGAAACATGGTGGCTGGTACTTAGGGCTGTATTCAGGCAGTGCTGTTAGGGAGCTCTTCCAGCTCAGGTCCTTTGGTCCTAAAGGCTGAAAGTTAGAGCTAGGATGTGGTGGGAGGTGAGAGCCAGGGGAATGGGTGTTAGGAAGAACAAGCTTTGTTTTTCACTCAAAGGGTAATATTTTAGGGCTGTATGTACCTACCACAATTGTGACTCCAGTGGCATAACTCTGCCTTCACATGGGTGGAGCTGGGATTGCAGCTGGCTGCTGGGAGGCTGCCTGGCTGCTGGGCTCTGACCCCAGTTCATTCCCAGGGCACTTCTGGAAGAGGAGGAATCCACGCAGCGCTGTCCAAAGGCAACAGGACACGCCTGCTCAGTGTGCATTCATGCTGCTCCACAGCCAGGCTGCAGCACAGCCCCTTGCCCTGCCATGCTCTGCCTTTCCCTCACTCCAGAACTTCTCACCTCACTCCCTGCCCAGGACCTGCACTGCTCACTGGCCTGACCTAAGCTCTGCCAGCCAGACTCCTCTGGTGTGTTGGGCATGGGGCAGATGAGCTGCTCCTTGTGCCACCTGGGACCTCTTCCACAGCCCTTCCCTGGTACAGTTGGGAGGGTGACTCTGACCCACACACTCCTGCAACAGCAGCCTGAGGAGCCAAGGGGTCTTCTTTGCCTGCAGTCAGGGAATGGGAGGATGGCAGTATTTGTTTGCTGGAGCATGGTGCTCCTCTCAGCCAGGGACCACTCCCAGTTCAGACACAACTTCAAGGAGTGTCCAAATATATGTTCACAGAGGGTGCCTGTCCTTGTGTCTCAGCTCTTCAGAGGAGAAGAAGCGAAACTTCCTCCCATCCCCAGCGCACAGCTCCCCACTCAGGCCATGCTCCCGCAGCGAGTCCTACACCAGCACGGGCAGATCCTCCCCTGGCTCCAGCCGCTCCCGCTCCTCACACCACAAGGCCTCCCCCAGGTACTCCAGAAGCAGGTCCTGCTCTTCGGGAAAGAGGTAAGGCCGGTGGAAATGGCTGTCTCTGTGACCCTGGGCAATGCCTAACTCTTGTCAGCTGGCAGGCTCCTTGCAAGGGGAGGCGTGAGGGGCAGGGGGGGGTACATGGGGGTCCACAAGGCTTGAGGTCAACTGGCCACACAGAGCTGAGCTGAGATTGTGAAATGTGGGACATCTCTTCCCCTTCACCCAGATTTAGAATAGTCTGGTAAAAGCCTCAGCCTCCAGCATCGTTAACTCTTATGTTTCTTTCCTGTCTCTAGGTCTTACTCACGTTCCCCCAGCTATTCCTCCAAATCCTGCAAAAAAAGTCCTGGGAGTAGGAGTTCAAGGCCTCATCGGAGCCCCAGTTACTCCCGCTACAGCCGTAGCAGGTACAGCTGTCTACTCATGTGGTATCTGCTGCCTCACGCTTTCCCACTGCCTCCATCACTTGGTTGGACTCCAGCACACCTCTTGGTTCTTCCCAGCCCCGATCTGCTCTCTCAGCTTCCTCACTGGGTGCTCTAGTCCCTCAGCACTGTGGTGAGAGGGAGCAGGGGATCATGCAGGAAGGCATATGGCAGTGTGTTATATTGGCCCTCACTCCGGTGGAGATTTCTCACCATTTATTGCCACTGAGCTGGTGCTGTTGCAGAGAGAAGAGCCTGGAGATAGCTGTGGGGAAAATGGATTTCCTGTAGCCAAGGACTGCCTGGCATTGATTCAGGGGGATTTCACACAGAGCACTTTCAGGGATGGGTTGCTGGGAAGGAGACCTGGTTTATTCTTGGCTTTGAAGCACCATGGTATCTCACGGTTGGAGTGTGTGGCAGGTGAAGTGGCTGTCCCTCAGCTCCAAGCCCCTGCAGGGGACACGCTGTGCATCCAGGAGTGCATGGATGGCTGCTCTATGCAGTGGTGTGTGCCACAGCCTCATGCCAGTGGGAGATGCCTCATGGGAAAACCCAGCCGGGAATGCCCCTCTCCATCATGCTGATGCGAATGGTGGCCAGAGTGTCTGGGTGTGCCCACAGTTGTCATCACCCCAGGAGCCCATATAGCCAGCAGCCCCTGCAGCCTGTCTCAAAGAGGAACTCGATTGCTGCAGGGAAAGACATGCTGATTTTCAGTCATGGCTCTGCCAAAGCGTTGTCAGGCCCTGGGAAGTGCCCCTGTTGCAGGGGCAGATGCCAGGTACCCTTGGGCTGCCACTCACAGTCCAGGCACCTCTACTCCCTCCACACTCCTTAGAAAACACACACCTCCAGCTCAGCCTTAGAGATGCCTTTGGGCAGGTTTTTCTGGTAGCATCACTGCTGCTGTGAACATTTTGCACCCTTAAAATTGTACATTCCCAGGGTCGATTCTTGCAAGCTGTGACAATCCCTGTGCTAGTGAGGAGAACATTTCCTGCATGCAAGAAGCAGACAGGCCCTTGACCTGTAGCGTGTTGCTTTGCAGATGGCACTGAGCGGGGTGTATGAAGTCAGCCACGCTCCACAGAAGGGCCTGTGCTGACGTGTAGGGGAATTTAACAAAAGAGAAAACCATAGCAACACCGGCACTCCTTCTGGCGAGGCATAAGGAGCCCTGCAGGGATACAGGGCCCTCGGCTCACGTGGGGCCTGTTGGCAGGGCTGCTCCTGCCAGCTCCAGCAGCACAGCCAACAAGAGCAATTTTACAGAGCTAAATACAGAGCACACCCACAGACACAGGTCCCTGTAAGCCATCTTAGCCTGGCAGTGCAGAGCCACTGTAAGACACTGCTGGAACCCCCAGATACAATTAGTGGTGTCCATCTGTCCAGCCAGATGAGTGTCTCTCTGTCCAGCTACATGAGAGCTCAGGACTAATGCCACAGAACACTTAGAGTGGTCCCTTTTGGAGTTGAGTGTTCTTTGCTCATCGCTTATGTGTCATTGCCTGCACACCCCAAACCCACCCCCAAAACCCCAGCAGTGACAGTTCCCATCCTGTGCCTTCCCCAGGGACCGTGAGCGAGAGCACAAGTACAGCTCCAGTGAGAAGGAGTCTCACCGGGAGCGTGACCGGCAGCGCCGGCGCCGCTCCTATTCCCCCCTGAGGAAACGCCGGAGAGACTCTCCCAGCCACCTCGAAGCTCGGCGCATCACAAGGTAAGGGGATGCTGTCCCATCCTTTGGAGACGGGCTCAGCTGGTGCTTCCCAGGGGATGTGGGCTGTCCCTGGGTCCCAGCCCTTGCCAGAGGAGGTTTCTCAGGTTTCCCTGAGCCTGATCAGCAGGCCCTTCCACCCCTCCTAGAGCTTGGGGTTTTCCAGCTAGAGGCAGAGGGAGGATGGGGGGGTTCTCATTTACAACAGCTGAAGGATAAAAGATAAAGTCATAGCAGGGACTCAGGTGCCAGGCGCACCCCCTCACAGGCTTTTTATTTCACCCTTCCCTGCTGTGCCACACTGCAAAGAGACAAATATTGACTCCAGCCTTCACGCTGAGGGCTCTTTGGGACAACATCAAGCAGAGCCCAGACTTAGACTTTGTGCTTGGGGCTCTGGGGGTGGGTGGTTTCAATCACACGGCCATCAGCTACCTGATCGCTTCCCTTTTTCTTTCTTTTAAGCAAACACAATCACATTTTTTTATATTTGTGCAGAGCAAACAGTGCTTTTGGGGGATTTCGGCGGTAAACCTGTCCTTGTATTGCTGGTAACCCACTGCCTTTCTGTCCCCACAGTGCCCGCAAGCGCCCCATCCCCTACTACCGCCCCAGCCCCTCATCCTCCAGCAGTGCCAGCAGCTACTCCTCCTGGTACAGCAGCTTTAGCCGCTCCCCGAGCCGAAGCCGGAGCTACTCCAGCTACCGGACGAGCCGGAGCCGAAGCTGGAGCAGCAGCAGCGCCGCGGGCAGGAGCCGCAGTCGGAGCTCGGTCCCCAGGAGCAGCCGGAGCAGGAGCAGGAGCTATGACTCAGGAGCCAGCTCCGACAGCCTGCGTCGTTAGGGAGTGCCGCTGGTGGCTGACACCGTGTGCCGGCGGCACCTCCAGATTCCTGGCATTCTCCGCTTCCTTCCCGCCTACCTGGCCATCGATAGCAATCATCCCCGATACTGATGTGGTGGCAGTGCCGGGTCCCCCTTCCCCGGTTCAGAGAAAGAGCCCTGGGAGCGTCTGATGCAGCCCCTTCGTTCTGTCGTGGAGTGGGGTGGATCAGTCCCAGCTCCCCATGCCAGGGCTGGAAGAAGGGTCGGTGCTTTACAGAGGGTCTGTCACGACAGACCTGCTCCATCCTCCCTGATGCTCCTGTCTCCCCATCGCTGCCACTCTCCAAAGCACTACCAGCTGGTCCAAAGGAAAGAACTCTGCTCCAGGAACCAACAAATTAACTTCTGTTGAAGGAAGAGACCCAGTTAGGGAGGAGTTTGCTGGAAAGCTTCAGTGATGGAGGGGGGTGACCTCTCCCCATCAAGGCAAACATCAGGTCCCTTGGGTCTCTCCTCCAGAGTAGCTGCCCACACTGCAACAGGCCTTTTCCATAAGAAAATATTTATTTATTGCCGCTCAGCCTGTCCCTGCTATAAATAGAAGGCTAGAAATCCCTCCTGATGTAATTCCTGGGGAAAAAAAGATGTTTGCTCTTTCTCCTGCCCTTTCCTACCAGGTAGCCACACCTTTTGCAGGGTTGTTTTATCCCCTCAGTGCTGACTTGCTTGCAAACAACCTTCTGAGGTCTGAAGTAGACATGGGACTGGTGGGGTACAAGGCAGAAGGGAGCTGGTGCCAAGCTGTACTCAGAGGGCCAGGCCACAGCATGGGAGAGGGGCCACATGGTTCCCTTCTCAGAGGAAACCTCGTGCAGTTTGGGTTCAGGTTTTTCTAAAGGGAGTGTTGCCCTTGGAGTGGAACCATATGGTCTGGAGATATCCTGGTTGTGCAGTGCAGTGAGAGCACGCAGGGTTAAAAGGGTATTGCAGGATCCAGGGGACCCCAATTCCCCTTCCTCGAAAAAGGCAGCAATTTTAAGCAGAACTTCAGGAAATCATGTCTCCTTGAGCCCCCTCAGGCTGCCCTGAGGCAGGACCAGCAGCACAACAGAGCTGGTGCCAGGCTGCAGCAGGATTTACTAATGCCCCAGTTTGTCACTGGGAGGGCAGAGCAGTGCAGGGGGACAGGAATGGCCCCCCACTAATTGCCTGTTTTTCCAGGGAGCTGCAGGCAGCGGTGGGAGGGCTCTGCCTGCCCAGCCTCCCTGGGCCCTGGAGTTTTGTCTCCCTGCCAGCCCAGCTGCCTGCGCAATTACTGTGTTTTGCTGGGTAACAAAGGCTTCTCCCAGCACAGGCTGAGCTGGTGCCGAGGAGTTTATTTCTCTTACAACACCTGGGTGCTTAGAGACGCTAATTTGGGCTTCAGACTTCCCTCCCTCCCTTTTTCCATCCCCTCCCCTTCCATCCTGCCTGATTATTAACGAGTTTGGGCTTAATGAGTCAAAGAGGTGTGTTGTTTAAGTGTCACAGAAAAGGGCTGAGTGGAGCCACCATCTGCGGGAGGAAGAGAGGGGGTAGAAAGGAATGCAACTCTAAAGAGTTACCTACAGTCCCCCCAGTGCCTCTGGCAGCAGGAAAAGGGCCAAAGAAGCAAGGGGAGGAAGGCCATGTGCCAGGAGGTGTTGTGGTGGAGCTGGATGATCGCCTCAGCAAGCTATAAACCTGTTACCTGTTGGAAAGTACAGCAGCGCAGGCTGGGTGGTACAAGAGGAAGTTTTATGCCAGGAGTCTCTTTCCCAGTATCCTTCCTACTGGTGGTCCCCCTTGTCCTGTGCCTTCAACACCCAAAGTCCCCCTTTTCCCCAGACCCTCATCCCTGGCCTTGCTCGCTGGAGGTAGCGTGAAGATGAGGATGACTGAGGCAGAGAGCTGGGCACTGGTCTTGTTGGTGGACTGGTGGGGACATATTTGTCTCCTGGGATGACCCTTTCTAGAATATATATAGAGAAGCATTCCTTGTAGGGCTTAGTAAATGCTGTGGTTGAGGGATTGAAGACAGAGTGTTCTTGCAGTGTTGCACTGCCTTCCCTCCTGTGCTGGCCCTGACAGCGGCCCCTTGGCCACCTTCTGCAGTGAGCTCCCTCTCAAAAGGGCTGGAAGCCTCACACTTCTTCCCCAAAGAGTCTCCCGGTCTGACACTGAGATGCCCTGTCCTGCTCCCTGGGAAGATCCAAAGGCAGTGATGGGACCCCAGATCTACCCAGCTCTGCCAGTGTTTCAGGAGCAGCCTCCTGCTCTGTAGCACCCCGTAACGCACACGTGCAGCTGTAGCAAGGAAGCAGCGAGCCAGGAGATCCAAAACTGAGAAGGAGAAGAAGAGGGGCTTTGTGCAACTGGTGTAAATACCAAACACACACCGTGGCTGGGGTCAGAGGATGGAAGCACCACACCAGGATCAGCAGCATCCACCCACCACAGGACAGAAGATGACCCTGAGGGTTGCACAGGGCTCTCACACCTGTCCAGCTGATCTGTATTTCAAGGACTGCATCTGCCCATACAGTCCATGGCAGCTAAATGCTCCTGGGGTTTTCCAAGCAGACTTAATGTTGGAGTAAACCTCTTAAATTATTTATTTATTTATTTATTTATTATTATTCTATTTTTAATTGTATGTCAGAATGGATGCAGGTGGTCACTGTTACCAGTATTTATTTATTCCTTCTTTTTTTTTTTTTTTTTTAACACTAAGTTATTTTTTGATCTGTTTGTTTGTTTGAATGTATCCATGCTGCCGGTCTCGTGTAAAGGTTTACGGTGCTGGCCCCTCTTGGTGAGGTGGCTGGAGGAGTGACAGTCACTCCTGCTGCCAACCTGTCCCTTTGCATTTTCCAGAGCAGGGTGGACAGTGCGTGACAGACAGAGGGACAGAGGGCAGAGCTGTGTGTTTTCATACTAAAACCTAGCGTTTCTCATTAGGTCTGTGCAGGGGTGTGATGGATGTGACACCAGAGACGGGTCTAGGACCTGACAGAGGGGATGGCGAGGGTCTGCTGGCTGGCTGAGCCCGGGGTGTTCGCAGTGCTGCGAGGGGAAGTCTCTCCGTGTCCGTGCTCGCGCCGGCCGGGTGCCAGTTGGCTGCTGTGCTGTTTCCCTTGGCTCCGCAGCCAGGGCACAGCCCGAAACCAATCTGCTCCACAGAGGCACTGCTGCTTTCCCGGGGAGGATGCCGTCGCCAGGACTCCCCTGCCGTGTTTATCCCTGCACAGTGACCCACCCCATGGGAAAACTGAAGGAATGAGACTGTCAGAGAGTGATCCCTGTGGAAGGTCCTTGCAAAATCCGGTCTCTGGACCCAACCAAGTCTGTGTGTGTGTGTGTACATATGTATGTGCACATGTGCATATACATGTGAGTTTCCCTCGGTCATGGTATTTATTTTGTAACTTATTTAAGATTTTTAGTACAACCTGGAACATCGCTCTCCCTGTCAGTGGACAACTGGGCCTTCTGTGGGTTTGTGTGAAGCCCGTGAGCTTTTCTGTCTCTGTGCCTTTTGCCAGTGCTTTTATATTTTTTTCCTTTTTTTAATGTTTTTTCTCTCATTTGTTGCTTTTATGGATTTTTGTTCAGCATCTCAGATTGCTGCAGGTGCTCTCTGTAAAGAGCAGGTTCATCTGGTGGAAAAGCGACTTGGTCATTTTGGTGTTGGTGAATTGCTGCTCACCTGTGGTCAGACACACAAGGGATGTCCAGGGCTGGCCACAGCATCAGGAAAATGCTGGAAAGCAAAGATAAGGGATGTTTCAAAGCACTGTTCTGTTCTTTCTTTTCTTCATGGCTTACAGCACTCAGCTGAGCTTTGCTTTATGTTGACTGCAACTTTCTCAATGTTCTTTGTTGTTTGGGGACTGAATTTGTACCAAACTTGTCTGCAATAGCCAATCACTGTTATTTTGCTATGCATTGTACATATATTGAACAGGCTGAGAGGACTTGGCCTCTATTTAATATTTATTTCTTCTATTTATTGAACATTAATTTAAAAAAAGCTATTTGGGCCGTGCCGTTGGGTCCATGAAGGTAGGAGACTATATGTTGAAGAGAGGCGGGCAAATTGGGCTCATTTGGACCTCACCACCCGTCATTTAGTGTAGAACCTCATTGTGATGGAGGGAGATGGGCATCTCCTTGGACCAGCTTCTGTTGACAAATCACATCCCCCTAAAAAGGTGCAGGGCATTCAGAGGTGACAGGTCAGCTCTGGTGGAGGAATAACCCTGCTCCTCTTCCTCTGCCATGTCACGTAGGGCTGCTTGGATCACCAGAGATCCCTGGAGATCTCTGATCTCTCACTGTGGGTCCCCTATTCCCTCTAAGGGAGGGGGACATTTGTCACCCTTGCATTGATGACAAGGAAGGGGATACAGCTGAAGTGACTAGCTGTGGTGTCTATCAGGAAGGAAGGATGTTCACCCTGCCCCATCCTGAGACCTTTGTGCCATGTCCTGCTTTTCCCCCTTCCCCGAGCTTTGTGCCAGAACCAGTAGCTTTGCCTAGATGGGAGCTCAGGAAAGGTGGCTAGGGCAGGACTGGGGAGGTGTCTCCTGTTGTCTCCACCATGAATAGAGCTTCCTGCAGGCATCCTCCCCCAGTTTTGAAAAAGAGCATGGGATGTGCTAAAAATCACAACCTGCCCCAGTGTCACTCCACCAATGCCACAGCCATTGTCCTCTTTACCTGAGTGGGAGGTGTTTGTGGAGATGCCTGTGGTGGTGGAGTGTGGATGTGGCTCTGGCATTGGCAGGAACGTGCCCAGTGCTGTCTGTTCCCGAGGAGCTGGCTGGGAGCTGCCGGACGCTCAGCCTTGGGGCTTTTGGTATATTGGTCTGAGAAAGGGATGGATTCAGGTGCCTAAGTGAAGACTTTGCCCTTTAGTGTCCAGTGGGGTTTTATTACCTCTACCAGAGAATAAATAATTCTCATGACTTTGCTGCTACCTGAAGTTTGCACATGAGCGGGAGGGTCTCTGAAGCACAGGTACAACCGCTGTTGTAGCAACAGCATCGTGGTCAAGCATCCCAACTTTTGGGCTACTGCCTAGAGAACAACACCCTGAACCTCACCAGCCCGGGGCAGCTCTCCACCTTCGAAACCCAGGGAATGAGAAGATTTAGAACAAAAGCCAAGACGTGAGAAAAGCCGCGAGGGAAACGGTGTCTGTTTTCTCACCTGTTGATCAATTCCACACCGAATGACACCGGCGCATCTGTTCGTTTGAATTCACTGTAAAGCTCCCCTTGCTCTCCATCGACATGTGTTCTGTATCCTTTAGTCTTCCTGGGTGTTTGAGTTGTTAGCCTGGTTAGAAAAAGGTTTCAATAAAGGTTCGGACAGTATTTCCTTTGCATCACAGCCCTGTTTGTCATGTTCCTTTTGGATCCAACTGTGCGCATTGGGATATTTTGGGTTGCTCCAGCTGCTCTGCAGGGAAGGGCATGTGTCTCCACTCCCAGCTGCCAAGGACTGGCTCCTCAGGGCACTGGCTGAAGCAAAAGAAGTTGTGGGCTAGTATTTCTGGCAGCTCTCCTTTGCCTGCTGGGCCAGACCTCTGTTGCCCTTTGCCAGGTACTTTGGATCCCCCCACCCTGTTCAGGCACTGGGAGTCCAAGCCAGAAATCTGTCCATCTCTCCATGGAGGTCACTGTTATCCCCAGTAGAGCTCAGGTGGACACCCAGGAAAGGTCTGGCTATGACAAAGATGGATCGTGGGGACATGGGGCAGCATCCCCAGGTGACTCGGATGACTGAAGCTGCAAGGACACTTCATGCTTCCCAGAACTGATGTCGTGAGGTGCCTCAGCAGTGGGAGGCAGTCGGGAGGTTTGAAGTGACAACAGGAGCTAAATTGGGGTGGCCCAGAGAGGGTGAGAGCGAGCAGAAGGGGATGTGTGACTAATCGGGATGAACAAGGCGACAGGGAGAATTCCTGGCTGGGGAGGGAGAGTGGCCTGGAGCTATGTGTGAAAACGTGGGACTGGGCATGTTGTGAGGCTCCTGAAAACACAGCAGGATCATGGAGCTGTCTCCCTCTCCCAGTGTGCCAGTGTTTGCCTGAGCAGGGACAGAGCTTAGTGTTGGAGTGACCCTGTTCCCCAGCTAAGGTGAGAGGTGCCCAGCTCAGCTCAGGCTCAGTGTGTGGCTATGTCCCCCAGGATACCCTACTGTCTCCCCTGGGCAGCAGGAGCCCCCAGCCAGGCAGGGGCAGCTGGGCAGGACAAGGGCATGGAGGGGGATGCTCAGCTTCCTTGCTGGCAGCTGCCTCCCTGCACCAGACTGCTCAGCTGGCACCTGGGACCTCTCTGGGCATCTTCAGACATCCCCCTCGGACCCCAAGGAGACCCCTGTGACACCCAGCTGTCTCCATGCATGGGGGACAGCCCTGCCCTGGCCAAGGAGAGGCAGCTCCCTCCCCACCAGTGATGTCACGTCAGTGCAGCGTCATTAATGCCACGGAATGACCGGCGTCTGAATCTCTGCACGGCCTGCGCTGCATTAAAATCTTCCTGCTGCAATTAGTTCCATCAAGTCCATTAGAAAAATTGCAGATGCTGGAGAGAAGGAGCATGAGGCAGAGCCAGAATGCAGCATGAGGAAGTGGTTCCGTATCCAACATGACCCTCACCGATCACATCCCATCCTCCAGCGCATCCCGTTGCCCACCGGAGTGTTGCCTGGATCACCTCCGCGGGGAGTCCCTCGTCGCCAGCGGTCCCCCCTGCATTCCGCCCGGGCTGGGCTGTGTCTCCCGGGTGGATGCTCACTGGGAGCTCNGTGATTGCGGCAGGGCCGGGGAGGAGGCAGGCACTGAGCAGCACCGTGAGGATCCTGCCTGCTGCCCGGGGTCCCCCTCCTTCCCACACTTGGGGGACATTTCTCTGGGCCCAACAGGTGAAGGTGGCTAAGGAAGCGGTGTTGGAGAGGGTCATCCTATCCCCTGCCCCACACCCCCCAAACACACCCCCACGTGGTCCCACCGCCCTCGCTGTGCTGTGCTGGGGGTGCCACCAGTGACCCATTTCTCGGTACAGTGGTACTCGGTTGTGTGGGGACACGTGGCTTTACAGTGAGGGGAACAGCTTGGTCAGCCCCACCAAGGTATTTTTAACAGGTGACACTGGGGTGAAAGAAGCCAGCCCGGGCTATTTCGGGCGGGCAGGGCGACAGGAGGGGGCAGCGGGGGCTGGGGCAGCTGCCGGATCGCAGTGGCCCCAGCGCAGCCGGGATCCTCGGGCTAGCAGGAGTGGTCAGCTGCCACAGCCCGGATTCTCCACGGCTGTTTCATCCTCTCCAAAATACTCGGCTGACAGGGCAGGACTTGCAAAACACACCACCCCCCCTCCTCCCAAATCCATATAAATAGTGCTCGCCTAACGGCTGGAAGGTTAGAGAAGTTTCTGGGCTCCAAGCTCAGGCATTTATTGCAGCTCTCACCCGGGAGCAGCAGGCAAAGTTTCACATAAAGTGCCGGGGAGTGAGAAGGGAGAGAGAAGCTTTTTAATCTCAGGATACTTGGGTTTATTTTTTTTTTTTCCCATCTCCTGACAAGAAGTTTTATTTTCCTCTCCCCGGTCCTGGGATCGCAGCCAGACAGGAAGCGTTTTCTCACGGCCAGAGAGCTCCCTCCGTCCTTCCTGCGCTCTTCCAGCTCCCGGTGATTCAGCCTGAATTGATTTTCTCACCGTCCTTCACCTGGTGCCGGGAAGGAGGGACCGTCCCCGCGCACCCACGTCCCACCCGGGGTGGATGCGCCTCCTCCGGGACAGGCTCCCGGGGGAAGTTTGCAGCGAGGAGCAGCCCCACAGAGGCTGAGGCTCCGTGGGAGAGCCCCAGGGACACGCTCAGACCCCTCCGAAGGTAGCCATGGCCGACAGCCAGTTGCCCTTCTCCTGCCATTATCCCGGCCGGCGCAGCATCCGCGACCCTTTCCGGGAGCCCGGCCTGACCTCGCGCCTGCTGGACGATGATTTCGGCTTGTCGCCCTTCCCCGGGGACCTGACAGCGGACTGGCCCGACTGGGCTCGGCCCCGGCTCACCACCACCTGGCCGGGCCCCCTGCGCGCAGGGATGGGCCGGCCCTCGGCCATGGCCCCCAGCTACGGCACCCACTTCGGGGGGTACCCCGAGAGCCGCAGCCCCGCGCCCTTCCCCCGAGAGCCCTGGAAGGTGTGTGTCAACGTGCACAGCTTCAAACCCGAGGAGCTGACCGTCAAAACCAAGGACGGCTACGTCGAGGTGTCAGGTGAGAGCAGGATGGGGCGCAAAAAGCAGCTGGTCCTGCCAGCGTGAGGAATTGCTGTAAAATTCCAAAATCCCCTGTATTTTAAGGCAGCAGCAGCTGGGGAGCGGGGGAGGGCTGGCACAGGGCTTTGGGGCAGCTCCACAGGCACTTTGGGGTTGCCGTAGGGGGATCTGGTGCACAAGTCATGGTGGTTTGCTGCCAGAGTGAAAAGGGATACGTGTCCTTTGGGGTCCATGTCCCTGCTTTCCACCCCGGCTGGCGGCACCTCTGCAGCAAGTGGCCAAGAGGGGCCCCAGCTTGGCTGGGTTAATTATAGCCTGGGTGAGGCCGGCCCGGAGGGAGATTCCCTTTAAAGGGGCCGAGGGAGAGGCTGGGAAGAAGGGAGCAGCTGCTCCATAGCCCCCAGTAGTCCTAGCCTGGGTCTGAGCCAGTCAGAAGTGTGTCCCTGAGAAGTCAATTAATGGTGGGGACAGTGGGTCCACCAATTTGGGGTGCCCACAGGTGTCCTCAGGATCCCATCAGCCTGGCATTGACATCCTCCACTGTCCCCGAGTCCCCCGGGAGGGCTGGGGGCTGTCACCCAGCACAGCCCCAGGTGTTTATTTGGGACTCACAGCAGTGCAGAGGGAAATCCCGAGGTCAGGAGGGTCTAGGTGGGCATTGGCTGATGCTCCAGGCAAAAGGGCCCCCAGCCTGACAGTGTGGTGGAGAGGAGACCAGCCTGGGGAGCAGGGCCAGGGAGGAGGCTGCCACCTCCAAACACTTCATTATTTATTTACTTTTATTTTCTTGAGCCCCAGCTCTTGGCAGCCTGTGAGGCCCCGTTTTCTCACTGGAAATGGCTGTGCTGTGTCCAGCATCGCCTTTCCCACATGGAGAGGCTTCCTGAGCCCTCCCCAGCGGGAGGGTTTGCACAAGGGAAGGGAAACAACTGCTCAGAAGACTTTCTTGTTGGGTTTTGTTGTTGCTCTTTGTTGGGGGGAAAAATAATCTCCTGGTGAGGTGCTGATGTGGGGTGTTGCCCTTCCCTGCAGGCAAACACGAGGAGCAGCAGGTGGAAGGAGGGATTGTCTCCAAGAACTTCACCAAGAAAATCCAGTAGGTACCGGTTGGCCTGGCTGAGCTTTGCCAGTTCCCGCGCCCCAGCTCACACACGCAGGGATTGTTTTCACCCCAAAATCTGCTCTCCTACAGCACATGCTTGGCTGGTTCAGGCCACAAAGTGATTTCCTGAGGGAGATGGAGGAGGAGGAGGCCTTTTTCGGGGTGCTCTGTCAGGCTCCTCCACGCCCGGGGCTGTGTTTGGAGCGGGTTGGGGCGTGGGGAGCAGGAGGGGTGCGAGGAGCCAACCCCGACGGGCTCGCACCCCCGGCAGCCCCGGAGCGCACGGAGCACATCCCTGCGTGCGGGTGGCTCTGCATCCCTCCATCTCCATGATGTCACTCAGATCGCTATCGCGTTGACTCACCCCTGGCTCGCTTTGGCAACAACAGCGGCAAAGGCGAGTCCAGAGGCAGCCGATGTGGGGGGCAGACCCTCGGCCGCAGGGCTCGCGGGGTTAACAGGGAGCGGCAGCGAAGCCCAGGGCATGGGAAGGGTTTCCTCAGCTGGCAGCAGCTCAGCTTCGCTTTTCCACCCTGAAGGAGCCCTGTGCATCCCGAACTCCCACGGGAAAGCTGGGGCGGGCGCTGCGCTCCCTCCTGCTCGGCGCTCGGGCTCCTTTTAGGGGCAAGGCTCGCGGCTGACGTGGGCTGTGGCACGGCCGGGATTTACTCCTGCCCTGCAGGGGCCCGGGCGGCACAACCGGCGGGTGACATCCTGTCAAACACATCTGTCGGGGAGATTAAACAGAGCTCCCACGGGGGCCAGCCCGGCCAGGAGCCCGCCCTAAATATCCCCTGACACATTCCCAGGCACTACAGTAATAACAGGCTTTGCTGAGCCCCACACCAGGGTTGGTGCCTCTCCATCGGTGCTACTCCACATGCTGGGGGTCCTGTGTGAGTTTCCCAAGGGTCATTGTTCCTCACGCCCCGCACTCCTAACCCATCCCATCTTTCCTCCCCTCCCACAGGCTGCCCTATGAGGTGGATCCCATCACGGTGTTCGCCTCCTTGTCTCCAGAGGGGCTGCTGATCATCGAGGCGCCCCAGATCCCCCCCTACCAGCAGTATGGTGAGGGCAGCAGCGGCAGCGAGATCCCAGTGGAGAGCCAGGAGGCCACCTGCACCTGAGCAGCCACCTGCAGCCCTCCCGTGCCCCGGCACCCCTTGTCCCCTGTCCCCTCTCCCCCTGGACCCCCGGGCCCCTGCGGCGCAGCATCCTGACAGCCTCCGGCAAGGGTGACGGGTGCCGCTTGCAGGGATGGCAGCACCCGTCACCCCAGGGGGGGTCAGCTGAGAGCTGGGGGCACACACCAGGTGCCAGGCCACCGTCCTTGAGGGCTTGTAGCAGTCTGAGGTGCCAGTAGAGATTTTGTGCCCGCGGGGCCAAGCAGAATGGATGTCCTCCTTATGGTTATTGTTTGCTCCGAGTCACTCAGATGGGATATTTATAACAATAGCAAAAAAGGGCCTCTTTTTTTTTCCTCTCTCTAAAATTGACATGGAAAACTGTAGCTTTGTGTCTTTTTCTCCTCCATGAGTTGTTTTATTTTTTTTTTTAAACTACATCTCTGCAAAGGACACGTGTCCGGCAGCGGAGCTTGACGGCACGGCCTCTGTCCTGAGAAACGCAAACCGTCCGCGTGCTTTGAACATTGGTTTGGGGTTTTTGGTTGTTTTGTTTAGTTTTTTTTCCTTATTTCCAAAGAGAATTTGTGCTTTTACTTGTCAGACCTGAGGAATAAAACCCAGTTGATGTTCTTAGCCTCCGCTTGTCTCGGCTGAGCCAGTTGGGTGGGTGCAAGGCTGCGGGAGGGCAGCAGGGAGGAGGGGGGATGCCACTGTGTGCCACCTCCCAGCCTGGCACAGGTCCTCCCCATGGCGGGAAGGACAACAGAGGTGTGTGGGGATGTCTGCACTGATGGGTGAATTCCAAGTCCCAGCTAATGCTGTGCTGAGGAGGCATCAAGCCTGGCAAGTACCATGGGCTCATCCTGACTTTACCTTCTCAATGGGTTGAAAATGTTTTTCCTGCTTGGGGATGCTAAAATCAGGCTCTGAGCTGGGAAAGGTGGGTTTGGACCATCCTTGTTTCCATCTCCCCATGCCACCCTCCCACCTGCAGCTCCGCAGGGAGGCACTTCCCAGCTAATTCCCTAGTGGAGGTTTCTGCTGGGCTCCTGGCACAGACTTCTCCCCAAAGGGAGAAGCACCATTTGCTTCACAGCAATGCCCAGGAGCTGGCAAAGCTGAGGTGTCGATGGGTGGTGGGAAATTTTCCATTGATCTGTGCAGCACCTGGACCAGGCACCCAGTTTTCCATGTCACCAGGACTTCAGAGTTAAAAATACAACCTCACATGCTCCACTGGGGCTCATGTGGGATGTGGTTACCAACAACAGCCCATCACGTGCTATAAACCCCTGCCCAGCACTTGGGTGCCACGAAGGCACCCACATTCCAGGTCATGGGGTGGAACCTGGGTGCTCTCACCCAGTTTTACATATTATATTTAATTTCCAACAGTTGTTACAGAGCTGGGACCCTCCTGTGGTGCAGAGGATTGCCAGCCCCCCGGGCTCAGCCATGCTGACTCTGCCAGACACGGCTGTGAGCACAGCAATTTTTATGAATAAAATATAATCCTCGAAACGTGGTACTGACACCAGGATGGAACGCCGAAAAGTCATGAGTCACAGCTCCAGCCCTGTGTCCTTGTGCCACTTGGAGCCGTCATGCCCTGTGGGTGACACCTCTCCAGCACAAAGTGTCCCTCCTCTTCCTCACCCCTTCAAAGAGTTATTTTTATCAACCTTTTGAAAAAACAACCGCAGGTCCAACCCCAGTTTTGTCCCTTTTCCTGGGAAGGACCCCAGGGGAGGCACATATGCCCCTGTGGCCACATTCAGGCCCAGGACCCGTCTGGATGTGCACCACTGCAGTCCTGACCTGGCTCTCCAAGAAGAGCTGCAGATGCAAGGGACCAGCTATGACTCCACAGGGGAAAATGAGCCACAGCTGAGCCCCTCTCCCACCCTAGGGTATTTAGGGAAAACCCCAGGCCATAGCAGCACCAGTGCTGGGACAACAGGAACTCCCTGTTTGGCTTTGGGGGTGCCACACTCAGATGATGGCTCCAGCTCTTGTTCCTGCTGAACCTGCAGTTCGGGGCAAAATTTGTTTTTCTTTAATTGCTTTCTGCTTTATTTGGTTCTGTCTTCTGGTGAATTCCTTAATAGAGTCTTATAAAAGCTGTTGTAAGCTGCATTAGCATTAATTCCTTAATGGCTGGGGTTGGCATGGGCAATTAGCACTAAGGACCTCTTTCATGGGCAGCGTGCTTGGATCTGTGCAGACAGCAGTTTTCCAAGCTCTTGGACGGTCTGGAGTATCATAGACTAATGAAATAATTGTAACTGGAGATCTGGGGGGTTTTTTGAAGTATGATCTGATTATTCATGTGAAGGAGGTTTTAAACAAGTAATCCCTACTGATGTTTCTGCAAATGGAATTGGAAATACAGGGGGCACTTCTGTATCTGTGTCTCCCCCCCATGTCTGAGGAGATGGGGTGGGATATGTGGGTTGCTGGGTGAGCAGAGCTGGGGCAGTGGGGAGCAAGAGCTGTTTGCTCACCCTCAGCCTGCTGTGAGGAAGCTTGGAGCCATCAGAGCTGTAACACAGAGCAGTAGTGGCCACTCTGCAGTGACATCACATTTCATGGATTTAGAGCAATTACAGCGCATCGGGTGGTGTCAGAACACATTATGGTTTATGGCTTAATATTGGCTCTGAAGGAGATGCTGTTTGCAGGATGAAACAGCGGGTGAGCATCCTCTGGGAAGGGAGGAGTGGGCATCCTATTGGTCCAGCCCCAAGGCTGCCCTAAAGGGCTGAGGAGGGATTGAGCCTGGGTGGCTGTGCATTTTGATACCCCTGTGACACACAGGAGAAGGGGCAGGATGGTGTTTGTCAGCAATTCACCTTGCACAGGACACCTCAGCCACAGCAGCACCTCTCTGCTGGCCCTGTCCAAATCATCCCAGGAGGCCAGTGGTCCCTTATTTCTCCTGGAGAGGCACTGGACTTACCAATATCCACATCATTCAAGACCAAGTTATTTTTACTGCTGAAGAAGACAGAGAAACCATCGTAATCTGGCCTTCAAATCCTGTTTTTGGAGCAACACTAATACTGCTGGCACAGGGCTGTGCCCGGATGGGGAGCGTGTTTGGAAGGTGTTTGGAGGATTTTTTTTTTTTCATTCTAAGAAGTGTGCATAAAATGCACAACCACATGTGAAAGGGGCTGGTGGAATTAAGCAGTTGAATGCTGGGCAGTTTGCATTAGGATATTTGTTTGCACTGATGGGACAGCAGCCAGAGCAAGGAGTGAGAGGAGTGTGCCTGCTCTGGGAGAGGGATGCTGGAGTCAGGGCTGAGGTGGAAATCTGGGAGCTCCTGATGCATCTCAGGACCATGAGCTTGCAGGCTCAGCCCTGAGCCCTAGCAAAACTCTCCTAGGCACCTGGAGGGAAATGTGGGTGGTTCATGCACAAACTGGTGATCCCCAGTGCTGCAGGCACAGAGCTGGCATGGGGCTGTGTCATGGGAAAGCAGCCTCGAAGGACCTGCTGCTCCAGCTGGCTGCTGTGGCAGGCTGAAGGACACGAGGAGATAAGGAGAAGGTCACCCAAGCCATGGGAGAGCTCTCAAGGCAGCACAGTGGCAGGAGGCTGGGTGTGCAGGAGGCTGAATAAACCTCTTGGCTGTGTCCTGCTGTCTGTCCTGAGCTGTGGGGCATCACCTGCCCTCTGCCAGGCATGGGCCTGGGTCAGCAGGGCCAAGCAGTTTGAGTCCAGTTTACATCCCACCAGGGCTGGGATGGGGAGCACGTGGCTCCTAGCAGGGCACCAGCTCCCAGCCTGTCCCAGAGGATTTATTTTCCTAAAATGGAAGCAAGAGCTGAATTGATTTATTTTGGTTGGCAGCATGTGGAGCTGGGTAAATAATCCACAAGAAGCTCCAGAGCTGTCCAGATACATCAGGCACCTCCAGAGACCCAGTCTCTTCTCCTAGAAAAAATGGGACTGGTCTTATTTTCCAACTGCCCAGCACCCAGTGGTGCCTGGACAGAGCTGTGGCCAGCAGCTGGCCCAGCAGCTCCCACAGCTGTGCCCATGCTTGCTCTGGGAAGCATCACTCTTACATCCATGGCTTGGGACACACTTGCTGGCTCACTCTGCAGGGATGCACTTGCTGTCTTTTGCTTGCTCAGTGTTGGATCATGCTGTGGGGTCCTGGGGTGCCCCCAGAGACCCTTTTGTTGGCTGACGGAGTTGTTTGTGCTTTCCAGCCCCTCTGGGAGCCTCTCTGCACAGCTCAAAGCCATTCATGCAGGAGCTCAGCCTGACTTCCCTCAGCATCCTCTTCCTCGGTCCCTCGGGCTGCAGAACTCCCCTCGGCCCCTCCAGGTGACGTGCAGCTCTCCAGGCTCTGTTTGGCAGCTGGTTCCTGTTCCTGCAGCTAATCCATCTGTGTTTGCACAGGGGATTTGGTATAACACTTCTAGGTGGTTTTCCTTCCCAGAGCCCTCCAGAGCATCCCCGGCTCCCTGAGGGTTTCTCACATAAAACTGGGCTGCCTCAGTACAAGCCAGTCCCTTTTCCCTGAGAAAATATGCTGTGAGCATTGAGTTGTTTCTCTGTTGTAGTTGAGGTCATTTGGGGATTTTCATGTTTCTCTTTGGGAGTTTCTCCAGTGTTGGAAATTTTGCTTTCATCCAGTTTTGGTCTCTACTTGCAAAGTGAATTCTCATCTGCTTTATTTTGCAGGTCTCCGAAGGGAACACTTTGCCACGTGGTGGCCATGGGGACAGAAAAGTAAAACATTAGGGTTTTTTTTCTAATGAAAGGATCCAATATCACAGAAATAACCCACCGTGGCTGAGGCCTTTCTGTCCCTTCCAAATCAAAGGCTGGGAAGCTCAGCAGGATCTCCTGGCCATGAACTGGCACAGCCACCTCTGGGAGCAAATTAAGAAATTCCTGAAGCTTCACCCATCCAAGCAGAGGGAAGGAGAGATCTCTGTAGATAAAGCAAAGCCTGTGGGGTGTTAAGGCATCATGGTCTGGATTCTTCTGCCTGTACTCACCTTGGGTGGGGACTGGGTGGGCACTGAGTGACCCCCCCCAAGCAGCACAGACCCTCACGAGTGGGCAGTGTGTGTGTCACTGACCCCTTCATGGAGCTGCAGCTGCCTCTGGGCGCTGCAACACTTCTCAGCCACAAATTCTCCCCTCTGATAATGAGCTGTAGACAGAGGAAGGAGACTGTTCTCCTATTTGTTTTCTTTTGTCAGTCTTTAAACCCAGTTGTAAACGCTGCTGATAATTAAAGGCTCTCTTGTCATTTGGGTGAAGTATTGAAGTGCAGCCCCCTGCTCCCAGCCAGATGCTCCCCAGCAAACCTATCCCAGAGGAAAGGCAAATTTTGGCTTAATTTTTCTTCTTTCATATTCCAACAAAAACCTCCCTATCTGAGGCAGCCTTGTAAACCTCTCCTTATTAAAAGACCTCCTTGAAATGCATTATAGCAGCTGAGGAGGGTGGTTATGAAGCACAAAAAGCCTGCAGAAGAGCTCATTAAAACAATAAATTACAACTAATTAGAATAAATCAAGCTAAATCATCTCCAGTGTGAAGGTAAAATGAGGTGTGAGTGAGTGGTTTTAATAAGGCTGGTGCTAATCCCAGG
Organism: Scytalopus superciliaris; assembly: GCA_013400415.1. NCBI lineage: Eukaryota > Metazoa > Chordata > Aves > Passeriformes > Rhinocryptidae > Scytalopus > Scytalopus superciliaris. Next base: position 310,773 of record VXBX01003372.1, on the reverse strand, counting down.
CTCATCTATAAACTGCTGCTGAGTCCTGCTGCAGTGATGATCCCGCTGCTGAGACTGGGGTGGAAAAGAGACATGGACAAAGGCCTGGGGAAAGCAGAGCTGATGGGATTTTTAATTGTGTCCCAGCCTGAGCTGCTTGTCCCTAATTGCAGTGGGTTTGGGGGTAGGACAGAACTCACAGCGGTCAAAGCATGGGGCTTGCTCACTTTTATTTATTTATTTCTCTTTAATTTGCAATGCACAAAGTGGCTGTGGGGTTTTGCTCCTCTCTGTCATATCACTTCATCACGAGCAGCCACAGCTAAATGACTTCTCTGCATAATTAGCAGTGAGATCATCGCAGCCGCCTTGGCTCAGAGTGATTTCTCCTCCGGTCTCCAAAGAGCTGCTCAAAACAAGGGAGAGGAGGGAGGTGTGGGTGGAGGCAGTGGGATGAGTGCCCTGCCAAGACTAGGCTGGATGGGGCTCTGAGCAACATGGGCTAGTGGGTGACGTCCCTGCCCATGGCAGGGAGTTGGAACAAGATGATCTTTGAGGTCCCTTCCAACCTAAACCAGTCTGCGATCATTGACTAGAAGGTCTGTGAGCTGCCAGAGCAAAAGGCTTGTACTGAAGTAAGTGAATCACTGCTGAAAGCACCTGGAAGTGGGCTCAGCTCTCAGGAACATGGAGCCCAGAGCCAGCACGGGCACTGGTGCCAGGCTCAGGGTCAGCAGTGATGCTGTGGAGACACCACGGCTCGAGCCTCCCCCACTGCCACTTCCCTCCGAGGGATGAGCCCCACTGCCAGTGCTGGAGAAATGTATTAGTTTCATTAAGCTTAAATGATTAGCTCCAGCCCTTGATAATGATACTTAATGGATCTAATATTTTTTTTTTTTGGGGGGGTGATTATGCTGTTGTATACAGTGTGTATATCATTAATAACCTTCTTTAAGCCTCCTTGCTTTCACTGTCACTAATTATGTTCAAGCCCTTCTTATGCCTAAGCCCAATTAGCTGCCAATAGAGAGGCTTTGCCCCATGAGGAATGCCTGGCTGTGCTGGGAGGCAGATGCTGGTGTTTTGGGCAGGAGGATGCCTGGATTCGGTCACAGCAGCCACGGGCTGGGCACTGCAGGGTGGTCTGGGCAGGCGTGCTGGGTGCAGGAGGTGGTGGAATGCCTTGGGGTGGCTCTGCTCTACTCAAAACCCTTTTCCCAGTCCCATCCCAAAGTTCTGCAGGGGTTTAACACCAGTTAGGGCAACTCCACATTCTGGGTTTTATCACCTATTGGTGTCTGTAGGTGAGGATGGTGAAGTCAAACTCCTCACTGTTTTCCTCAGGGGATGATAACAGATTCATCAAGGATTCAGTGTTTTCTCAGGGAAGATGTCCCTAAGCCCAGGACTCACCTGTTATTGCCAGATCCAACCTCTGTGGTACTACCCATGCTAGATGCAGCCAGTTGGCCACTGTTTCCAAACTCTCCCTGAACTTTTCCATTACCCCTGGGAGGAGGAACCAGGCTTGGCTGCTTCTCTGCTCCTCCTTAGCTGTGCCTCCTCCCCATCCTCCTGTGAGTTGATTAATTCATTAGGATTAACCTCTCTTTAACTCCTTGATTAGCTGCATTTTAAAACTCCATTTGTTTTCCTTTTTACATCAAGTCAGAGCCAAAAAAAGAGGGCAATTTGCAGCGATACTGATTTACTGCAATTTCTGAAAATCAGGGTGAGTGCCGGGAAGGCGTGCTCGGCATTTCAACTCCTCCCAGTGAGCTGCAAGGGGCTCCATCCAGCAGGAGCCAGGTTTGGGAAGAACATCAGCATCCACCTGCATTCCCAGGGCTGGTTTCTGATTGTATTGGTGCATACCTGGAAGATGCATCCTTGGAGAAACTGAGACCCTCATGAAGCAATGTGTGTGGGGTACCAAGCCAGATCCTCAATCCTTAGAAGGCTTTTTGGTCCCACAGGGACATCTATTTCTCCACTGGAAGTGTCCTTGATTTCATGGAACTATGCTCAAGACTGGGCTTCTTGCCCTAAGACCACACAGGGTCATGGTTTGGCCTCATCCAGGCTGGATTTGCCAGGTTTACCAAACTTTAGTTCATGGCCTCAGTGAGCCAGAGTCTGGGGGTGTTTGATGACAAAAGCACTGCCTGTGTGTGCCAGGATCTTGGCTGTGTCAGCTCCAGCTCTTCCTGTGGGGCACCTGCCCTCCTGTGCCATGCAGGAGCCATGTGGGAAAAATCACTAGTATCTTCAAAAATAAGCAAACCCACTGGATTTAAGCCGAACTCTCTACTGTTTCCCCATTCCCATCTTTCCCTTCCCATGGGGAATGGAGTGACTCCCTCTCTCTGCCCATCCTGAGACTCTCCCATTGCTGAGGCTGGGGATGCAGAAACACAGGCAGCAGTGGGAATGTGTCAGGTGAGCAAAGCTCTGTAGGTGGTGACAGGTTGTTGGGGGGGGGGGCTGTTTGGACCTCCCTCTCCTGGTTTTAACCCCATCTCTGTGCCCCATGGCTTCCCCCCTTGCAGGGGCAATGGGTGCAGCCCTGCCACACACAGGGAGGTCAGACAGTCACCCCCTGTCCCATCTCTGACCAGGCATAGCTCATCCCCTCGATGAACTGGCTGCTCCAGTACTGCTCCTGCTGTACTTCTGTGATTGTTAAGCTTTGAGGTGACTGACACCAAACACCCCCTGACCTGTGTTAACCCTTTGATTCATTCTTGGGGCATTTCCTCTGGCTGTGAATCAGTGTTTGAGCATGGATGCTTTTGGAGGTGGCCGGAGGGGAATAGCACCCAGGGGTGCACCAGGGCTCTGCCTCTCTCTCTGCTGAGAAGGGACAGGGACAAACAGCTTTCACAGGGATGGGGAAATGGCCTGATCTGTGTATCAGTGGTCACAGGAGGTTGTTGCATGATTAGGGGGTCTGTTTGTGCAGGCAGGGGTTGAGGCTCTGGCATGGAGCTCAGCAAAGCCAAGGCTTAGAGCCAGGATCTGGAGTGTCCCCCTTGCCTGGCCAAGGGCTGGGAGTCTCTCCTGGCTGCTGGGATGCTGAAGGAGATGCACTGAAACCCCTCTGCTGTGGAGCTGGAGTTTTGGGCTTGGCTGTCTTCACGGAGCAGCTTCCCCAGCAGCTGTTTGGGGTGCCTGGGAAAGGCTGAGAGCAGCAGGGACATCACTAGAGCCTTCCCCCTCCTCCAGGCTGCTCACTTGCAGGATGTTTATAGGGACCTTTGAAATGTCTCTAAGGTTTTGGAGTAACTCAGTGTGTTTCTAAGCTATTCTGGGGTGCAGGAGTGGAAAATACACATCATGAATACATGCACCTGTGTGCACCCATATGCAATTTCCTGCAGCTCCAAGTGTTCAGGCAAGCAGGTTCAAAGATCTGCAAGGGAATCTTCACATTACTAAAGCAAAACAAGGCAAAACCAAGCAGAAATTGGTACAAAAACAAACAGAGAGCTTTGCCTTGTGGGACTGCAGTGCCCAAAGCTGGGCCCCCCCTGGCACAGGCAGTGTTGGAACTGGGAAATTCTCTTGGGAGCCGTCTGTGAGCTGTCAAAATATATCATAAGATGCCGCTGAGGTTTAAAAAGCTTCACGTTGATGCACAATTTAGGGGAAGCATCTTGCATTTCCATAGCTATACAACAAGATTTTCTGAAATTGCAATGATATGAGAAAATGTCTTTTAAAGTGGCACCCAGATGGCAGGAGGAAATTGTGCTGTTTGAATTCTCTTCAGATAAATCGAAACTAAAGGGATGTTAAACATTTTATAGGGTTTTTTTCCTCACCCCCACTTCCACCACCTGCTACTGAAATGACACAAGAGGAGCCATCAAACAGAGCAAGTGAGATCCTTGCAGTGCATTGCTTGGGAAATGGCCTCATTTGATGGCATTTAACACTGAGACGTCCCAAACGCAGTAAGATCAGGTCAGGGCTTCTCTCTCCTCTCCCATGAAGGTTGGAATGCACGTGGAGAGCTGGAGCGGTTGTAGGATTCAAGTTCCTTGGGACCTTTGCATGACCACGGTGTGCACCTGGAGTGATGGGGAGAGGCTGTTGGACCTGTGGGTGTGGGTGAGGTGCTGCTCCTTGGAGCCAGCCCCAGTGTAAGCCTCACCATGGAATTAGAGCCCAGGTCAATGGAGACAACCTTTCTGACAACAAACCTCCACACCCACGCCCTGGGAAGGTGACTTTCAGGCCTGGGTTTTCTTGGGGGGTTGCCTAAACCCATTTCTAGCAAAGAGAAAGAGCTGTAGCCAAACCCCAGGTGTCAAGGCTCAGCCTTGGAAGTTGCAACGTGAGTGAAATGCAATGGCTGGAGCTCCGTGGAAAGCCACTTGCTGCAGGATGCAGAGACCCTCAAATGCACGAATGGAGCGTTTGGCTATAAATCTTCCTAATTCCAGCCATGTCCAGAGCTGTGCTGCCTTAGGGACATGCTCTCCATCCCCCTGGCTTCGAGGCGATACTGTGGAGCCTCCCCAGCAGCAGGCACCTCCCTCGTAGGTGCTTTTTGTTTTCCTGCTCCTTGGCATTCACAGGCGAGCAGCATTTTCGCTCCTGAGCTAAATATGTCACTTTGTCTCGTAGCGGCTGCCAGGTTTTAAAGTGCTGGCACCTCGCGAAAGCACCCGGAGGACAAATGCCAATAATTACACACCGTCGTTACTCAAGGAGGAAGAGCCGTGCTTTGTGGCTTTTTGTTTTTGTTTTGAAAGTAAAATTAGCGTGTTTACTCGGCTGTTTACTTAAGCTGTTAATCACGGCACAAGGAACGTGTGTGGGCTGGTTTGTCTCCTCGGACGGGTCTCACTTCCCGGGGGTGGCCTGGGGTGCTCGGGGGAGACCGTGAGCAATAGCAGCAAATATGCCAGCCTCGGCTGTGTTCCTCCCGGGAGACTGCTGGGGATGACAGGATGCTCCCGGGAAGCCTTTCCCTTACGCCCAGCTTTCCCTGCCTCCTCACTCGTTCTGGTGAGCATCGATGGGATGAGCAGCCCACTGGTGATGGGCGGCACTTGCACCCACGGTCCTCTGACCCTCTGCTGGGTCAGAAGCTGCTGCTTCAAGTCCCATCCAAGCTGGTCCCGCAGGGGCGGCTGCCCCTTCAGCCCTTGCACCTCCGGGCAAGCTTTTTTTACATACTCCTTTTAAAATCCTTCCCAGTGCTGTGGGATTCATCCCAGCAGATGGGTGCGTCCGCAGGTGGGGTGATGCTCCCCGTGGGTGGTGAGATGGCTTTTTGTGCTTAGCACCAAATCGAGGTCGCTGGCAGGGCACGTGGCTGTGTTTTTTCCAGTGTAGCAGAGCGCTTCCTAGCTGGAATCTGGCTTAAGTTTCGGGAGAAGAGATCCTGGGCAAGATCCCAGCAGTTTTTTTCAAGGGGCTGAGCCTGCAGGGAGCATCTGCTCCCCACCAGCGTGGACTTCCCGACTCCCAGCAGAGCTGCAGAAAGTCACGGGGGCTGGGTTAGGTATTTTTAAACACCCTTGGCCGGGCAGGCTTTGCCGGAGCGCTGCCTTTTCCTGTTATCTCTTCCTGCAATTACGGAGTGATTTGGTGACAGCCATCCTGCGGTTCAGCTCCCCGCAGCTGAGGTGTGCGGAGCACACAGCAACGCCGCTGGTAGGACACAGCGCTGCCTCGAGTTATCACAGTGTGAGATGTTCAGCAAATAATCCGAATCTTTGCTTCAAATTGCTTCAAACGCGGGGTTATTTTGGAGGGGGGTTGGCATATTATCTATTATACCCACAAACCCAGATAATAATAGTAATACCATTTGGTGGAGTGCTGTTAATACAACAAGGCTGTCACTTGTCACCAAGAATGTTGTGTGTGGCAGCCTGTTAAAAAGAGTCAAAACAAGGCTGGCAACAGCCAGCCCCGGGCTCTGTGAGCATGACTGAGCTTCCTGGTGCCAGAGCCAGCAAGGATGTTCTGTCCTGCACAGCGATGCTGCTTGGCTGGTGCAGCCCCTGGTGCGGCGACATCCCGGCGTGCTGGGGCCTGCAGGGACACTGATAGTGCTGCTCTGGCTCTCACGAGTTGTTTTTGGCAGAGCTGCTTCCCTGAGCCAGGCTGAGCCTGCCCTTGCCTCTGCCTGCCTTGCCGTGTGAGCTCGCTCCCTCCTGAATCCACGTGCTGCTTAGAGGCTGCTCTTGGATCCCAAATTTGGGGATCAGTGGATGGTAAATGCATCCCAGGGGATGTGTGAGCCCAGGTGAGGGGTGGATGCTGCATCACTGTAATGCCTGGGCACAGCCAAGCTCCCGGGCTGGGCAGCATCAGCTTGTAGCTGGAGGTACCGGGTGCTCACCTTTTCTCCTCCCTTTTTCCTTTAAAAAAGATATTTCAAAGACAAAAGCAATGTGAAAGCAGGCAGTTACACATCTGGAAATGTATAATGAATGAAATAAGGGTATGAGAGGGCTTCTGCAGCAATTCGTCTCCACTGTATCTGCTCCACAGTGAACCATAAACTTCCTAGAGACACTTTTTTTTTCTTGACCACAAACCCAGTACCTGCTTTCTCCAGCTGCAGCTCCCAAGCATGACCAGAGCCTGCTGTGGGCAGGAGAATGCCTGCTGCATCTGCACCAAGAGCCACAGCAACCCCCCACCAAGCCTCAATAACTTCAGCATTTTCCTTTTATAATGGAACGGGGAACGGAATGCTCTGCGGAAGTGAAATGTCTCTCTCAAATCACCAAGTTATTTTTATGTGCATTGATATTTTCTTATGTGTGTGTAAATACCTCCCCCCCACACATACTTTTATCTGAAGGAGTGACATAAAAATAGCTGGAGATTGAAAGGGGAGAGGGTGAGGGGGTGGTTGTGCTTTTGGGAAGAGTCTCTTCAAGGTTCGGTAACAGCAAAGTCATGGTGATAACATGATCTGACAAAATCCCAGCTTCTCGGGGGCTGGCAGGAATGGTGTAAATGGAAGAGATCTTAATGACTTTCTCTCTACATTCCCATTTATCCCAACAAGCCACAGCCCAGAGCGCAGGCTCAGTGTTGCACTTGGGGAAGTTTTGACAAGCTCTCAGGCTGTGTGTCTGCTGGGAACTGCTGCTCAGGGGCTGGGATAAATGCCCCCCCATCCCATAGATACCAGGATGGCACAGAGGGATCCCCTGCATCTCTGGGTTCCTGGTAGTGCCCACTTTGCCCTCTCTGGCCATGGAACATGGTTGCTTTCCCATGGCAAGCCCTACTTCTCCCCAGCTTTCTTCCTCTGCAAGCCCAGGCTGCGCCAGTTGTGGGGGGAGATGCTGCATGACACGGGAGAAACAGAGGGATGTGCTGCAGCTTGATACAGAAGTTCTGTAGGCTCTTATTTCATTCCCCTCCACCTGCCCAGTAAAACAGTAGCAAAGAGATTTCTGAGAGCTCAAGCTCTGAGAGAGAGGAGGAAATTTTTCCCTAGGGAATACAAATGGGGAGGGCTATATGATCTCACAAAGCTGGTGCCCTGTGTGCCCTGGCTTAAGATCATGTATTGTCATTGCTTCTCTTATTTTTTTTTTTTTTTAATGATAATGAAAGGAGGAGGATGAAATACTCTGCTGTAGGAAGCTGTGTGGCTGGCCGGTGGCACACAGGGGACACAGTGACCTTTGGCACTGAGCAGCCGGAGCTTTTCTGGTGGGATAGGATGCATCCAGTGCCCAATGCGGTGTCCAAGCTCAAACTGCACCCACTGAACTTTGGCTGGAGCAGAAATAAAATCACCACATCTAATAATACCTGGGTGCAATTGGCTCCCAGAGAGCCCCTGCCAGCTGCTGTGGTGTCACAAGTCACCAAGGCACAGCGTTGTGCAAAGTCACTGTTCCTGCCCGACCGTCAGGGGCTGAATCCTGTGGATACACAGGTCCTCTCTCCCGGCCAGTCCCTTGGGGGCCTCACAGGGATTGGAGGAACCCAGCTCAGCTCAGGCAATGCCTCTTCCTCATCTACTTTGGGAAAGAGCTGGGAGGGTTTCCAAATGCCTCTGCTTGGCAGCTCATCCCCACCATTCCAGGAATGCACTGGAAGTCAATCCGAAGAAAGTTCAAGGCTTGTGTCCCTATAAACAGCATCGCTGGTTGCCCTCCCTCTCTACAGCTTCTCCCAGCTGCTGACAATGCCCAGTCTGTTCATTTCCAATGAAGCCAATGCTGGATGCAGGTGGGAGATGTTGTGTTAAGAAAAGATGACTCAATTACCATTTTTTTTCCCCTGTAATATTTCCAACTCCTGTGACGCCCATGCTGTGGCCTGCCATGGTTTGCACAGGGCCTTGGGCAACCCCCAGGTGACTTCTGCAAATATTTGTGCCTCTGGTGCTCTGTGCACAGGCCTGTGCACCAGGGCAGGTCACAGATAATGGCTGGCAAAGGCATGTGGTGCTCAAAGTCAGCTCCAGGGAGTTGGCAATGTCCCTTGAACTTCTTGCTGAGCGAGTTCCTGGCATTCACAGAGGCAGGCTGGCACAGTGATGGGTGGCGTGGCCTTTGGTAGCTGAGCATTGCCCTGCTCTGGGTTTTGGGCATGGATTTGCTCCATGCACTGAATGCCAGAGCCGTTCTGGTGGCTGGTACCAGGGCACATCAGAACTTGGCCAAGCCAGCAGGTGCAGTTTCAGTGATGGGCTCTCACTGTTAGTAGTCTAAACTGTTCCCACTGTAGCCAAGCTGTTGGCAGAGCAAACTTAAGTAATTTGGGTTTTTTCCCTGCAAAACCCACTTTCTTAGCAGCCCCTTTCCCCTCCTCACCCACGTTTCATCAGCACCGCGAAGACACTTCTCACTTAAATGGTGTGTGCCCACAGCAACTCTGAGTCACAGCTGTTAGCAGGGAGCTCATAATTCTTCGGGTTTTTTCAAGTATAAACGTCTTTGGAAAAGGGCATTAAATAAAACAGTTGACTGAGGTCCCGGTGGTGACTAATTCCCATGGTACGCCCCGTTCCAGTGTTAACCCTGCTGAGCTCACTGCAGGCTGGGGGTTGCAGGGATCCTTGCAGGAGGAGGAGCAAAGGAAAAGCTGAACATTGCAGGAGAACAGCTTGAAAGAGGCAGGCACGGGTGGTGACACAGTGGGAACAGACCCCAGTGTGCTCCCTCTGGGTGCCACATTCCCTGGAGGGCATGTCAGTGTGAGCTGTGCCTTGGTCCAAAGCAGGGGGACAGCCCAAAGTGTGGGGTGTAGCAAAACCTGATGTTTGTGCCCAACATTGGCTGGCAAGGTTTGAGGAGAGGGAAAAATCATACAATCATAGAAAGATTCAGGTTGGAAGGATGTTAAAGATCATCTAGTTCAAACACCCCCTGCCATGGGCAGGGCCACCTTCCACTAGACGAGGTTGTTCCAAGTCCCGTCCAACCTGACTGTGGTATGAACTTCCAGGAGTGGGGCATCCACAAGTAACCTGATAAAAAATCCCTCTCCGTGGAAGTGCTGGGATGGGACAAGGTTTAGTGGTGGACTTGACAGTGCTGGGTTAATAACTGGACTCCATGATCTTGGGAGATCTTTTCCCACCTGAATGATTCTGTGATCTCCTTGGGGCTCGCACAGGGTCCAGCACTGCTGGTGCTCTGTGCTGGATGACTCTGCACGGCTGCACTGGCCGCCTCCAAAAACAACCCTGGCTTTGTTTGCTGCTTGGGTCCCTCACAGGGGACTTTTGCAAGGTGAAGCAGCTCTTCCCCCCTTTTTGATGCCCCCCTGTTCACCTTGAGAGCACCAGGAGCCTGCGGAGCAGGAGCAGCCTGTATGCACCAACAACAAAACGGCTGCGGGACAGGGCAGAACTAATTAGAGCCTCTATAAAATGACATCTATTTCCACAGATGGGAAGCTGCTTCCCCTTTGTCTGGCTCCTTCAGTTAATTAGTTATCTCAGAGGTTGCATTTGCATTCCTGGCTTTGTGAAATACCCTTTTGTTAACTACTTTTCATATACTTTTATGAAGTCGGCTGCTGAAACGGGCTCATTTATCTCACCAGCGACAGGCTGAGAGGCTTGCCCAGAGCTGCGTGCCAGATGCTGGGATTGGAAATAATGTTTGGCTTGTCTGGTGTTTGGAAAGGAGACAGAAGGTGCAGGGCTGCGAGAAGAAAGTCCCAGGTTGCTAAAGCCAAGGTCTGGATCTTGACAACTTCTATAAAAATGTTCAATCTGTTGCTTTTGGGCAGTTTGCAGAAGCTAGGAAGGATGGGTTTGTTGCCAGCCCTGGGCTTGGATATCTCTGTTGTCATGTGATGGGAGTGGGGTGTGAGCATCCAGCCTTCTCAAGCTTTATCTGCTGCATCCCCCCTCTGGCAGTGCTGGGTGTGAGCATGTCCCCAAGGGCAGAGAGGGCTCCTGGGGACCCCCCTGCCCGCAGGGAGCCTGGGGACACCCCAAAGCTGCTGCTCTACACATTTACCCTCCATTAGCAACTAATCGATCAACACCATTATTGCTAGGAAATGTTTGAAAAATCAATGTTTCCTCTGTAGTATAAACAATCCATGAAGCCCTGTGCTGAGAGGGCATGGCTGGGTGGGGTTCAGTGTTCTGAGGTATTTTCCAGGGACCCTAAAGGATGTTATGTTGGAAAAAAGGGAATTCTGCCATGTGTTCAGCCACCCCTCCATTCCAGCAGAGGTTTTTTTGGTGATCAGCAACTGTATCTTAAAACGCAAACTTTGAAAATTCAGAGCACAGCTTGACTACTGGGGGGGAAATAAGGCCCAAAATACATAAATCTCTTTATTTTCTGCACCAGTGAGTTTGTATTGGCCTGTTAGCTGACGTTCCTGAAGGTATCCACTGGGATGCAACTATTAGACATCCAAACTGTCACAAATGGAACCATCGCTTTGAGAGACAAAGGGTAATTTATTGAGAAAAGGTGTCATTTAGGTGGAAGGATGGAAGGAAGAGAGACAGTTGCTGTGGACTTGCCAAAAGAGAATAGCAGATCCACTGATAGGCAGGGAACAGCTTTGAATTTCCAAGGCTGCCCTTGAGGGATAAGAAAATAAAAGCTAAGGACAAAAAAAAAAAAAAATAATCTTAAATACAGTGACAGCAGAAACCTGAAGGATCACAGTGAAAAATGGGACTTTCTCCTCTAACAATAACCCAGAAAAAGATAGGAATGTAATTTGTAAAAGCTGTTAAATTGCCACCAAAATTGTAAGCTGGATGGAGAAATGACACAGGAGGGAAAAAAGAAACAAATGTATGCTTGTTGTTCCTAGAGTATTGCTTTGAAACGGGACTAGGGATGAGCAGGGTGGAGGAGAAATGGAGCTGAGGAAGGGAAGAGCTGGAAGATCCCACCTGGCTCAGGTCCATGAGCCTCCACAGACTGTGGGAGAAAAAAAGGCAGGGATGTCTCCAAAAACGTAAACCCACAGATTCATCTCTTTTGTTGGTTTCTGAATAATACCTCCTCCTTCTCTGTCTTGGAGGGAGCTCATTTCTATGGACATGGCACTGCGGAGCCAGGCACAGCCAGCATGGTCCTGTCTGAGCTCGGCGCTCCGGAAGGAATTGGTGGGCTCCCCACAGACAAACTATGGGGGAAATGAGATGCAAACAGCCTGGAGAGAGGCATGATGAGCTGTGCAAGAGCCTTGCCCCAAGGCTTGCACGCTGCCTGTGCCAGTGGAATGGGACACCTGAGCATGAACTGCAGGGAGAGGAGACCGGGAGAGGCAGGGAGTGTCCAGCCCCAGCAGGACATCACCCTGTGCCATCCCCTTTCCCAGCACACGGGCCCTGGGCATCCTCATGAAGCCAAATGGCCCTTTAGTTGTTTTAAAGCCATTAGAGAATGGATCTGCCAGGGAAGCAGAGTGTGTTTTGGGCACAGCTCCAAAGGGTGACAGCACTGATGTCTGCAAGGTTGGGGGTGTGGGATGGCTCTTATGTGCCCACCCCACTCCTCTGCAGCACCTGCAGCATCTGGATTGACTCACAGGTCCAGAAGGTGCTGGGGTGATGTGTCTCAGCCAGGTTCCCTCACTCCAGGGGAAGTTCAAATCCCTGCAGCTGAAATCCCAGTGCTAGAAGAGATGTCACCATTTGTATTAGGGAAGTTATTGAAGCTAGTTCTTTCTCAAATATTTCAGCTGAAATCACTCTTGTACACTCAGGTCCAACAAAAGCAGGTGCTCAGAGAGTCATCATTATCAAATTGTGATATTTCTTGTGGTTGTCTCAAACACTGCATGCCAGAACATTTCTTTTCAGCTGTAAACATCTATGATTAAGCTGCACCCAATGAGAAAAGTAGCAGAAATTGCATTTCTAGCTCCCCAGTTTAGCAGAGCAGTGCGTGGGCACCTCTGGCCCTGACCACCACATGCCTGGCAAAGTTTTTCCTGAGAAAAGAAGAAGTGTTTTTTGGGGGAAATTCAGCCTGTAGGAAATAGAAAGCAAGGAGGAAGAGGAGGTGGGGGGAACCTGACCAGCTGCAAACACCCCTTGTGTCCTCCTGCAGCCTCGTGGCCCCGGAGCCCCACAGCTCCACTGTGTCTCACCACTTCTGCCCTCTCCTGTCTGGTCACATCACTCTAAATCAAAAGTTATAATAGCAAAGAAACATTGGACAGATTAAAGTGCAGGGAAATGATAGCAAGGGTGTTTTTTTCAGGGTTGAGAGGAAAGACAGGGAGGAGGGAGGGACGAGATGTTTCTAGATACCTTGTCCCTTTAGAGAACTCACAGGATTCAGACGGTTGGAGTGATCTTGACAGGCTAAAAACCCAATCTGCTGGAAATCATATACCTCAAATAATGTGCTATTGCTGCTGATCGGCCCTGTATTTTAGGGCTGAATAGGTACAGTATTAAATTCATCTTGAGTTTTCATTTGCACCAGTTACAGCTTGTTTGACAAGGTTTGAATGAAGTTTGAAAGGCTTTTACTGAAAACGGCCGTGGGAGGAGGGAGGTTTGATGGGTTTTCTCAAGGGCTGAGCAGCACCTGCCTGAGGCCCCCGGGTGTTGTGGGGCCAGGGTTGCTCTGCCACGCACCCCAAGCTGCCCCATGGGAGAGGAGCCAAGTACTGTGTTTAATTAAGTAAAATACTGTTGAATATTAACCTTACACTTATAATGACATTCAGGGCTCCCCAGTGCTTTAACTAGTGAGTTCCAACAATGTTGTAATGAAGTTCTGTTTATTTAGAGGCAAAACACGCTGTTTTTGGCCATGTCCCTTGGCCACAGCTCTGGTGTCCCTCAGCCTGGGGGTGGGGGACACCTCAGTTTGTCCCTCACCTGAAAGAAAGCATCAAAAATCCATGTCCAGAGGCTCCGTGAGGAGCTGCAGACCATGATAAGGTCTGACCTCTTCTCCAGGGTGAACAACCCAAGTGCCCTCAGCTGCACCTCATACAGCCCCTCCAGACCCTTCCCCATCCTCTTGGGCCTCCTTTGGATCCTCTCTAATGGTTTAATATTGCAGCGCCCAAACCTGCCCCAGTATTGCAGGTGAGGCTGTCCCAGCGCAGAGCAGAGCCGGACAATCCCAATCCTCTCCCTCATCCCACCAGCTGGGCCTGATGCCCCCCCGGGACAGGGTTTGGGCTGCCAGGGCACTGCTGATTCGTGTCCAAATTGCCAGGATGCCCCGTCCCTTTCCATGGCACTGCCCTCCAGCCTCTCGCTCCACAGCCAGCGCTGCCCCATCCCGGGAGCAGAACCCGGCACTTGCCCCTGTCAAACTTCATACAGTCAGTGATTGCCCAACCCTCCGACTCGTCTGGGACTCCCCTCAGAATCTCCCTGCCTGGAGAGGAGGCAACAACTCCTCCTAGTGAAGTGCGGGCACCGAATTTACTTGATGTTCCTTCCAGTCCTGCATCGCGGGCAGGGCGGAGTGGATGAGATGAGGGGACATCACCCCTGTCCCCCTCAGCCTTGGCGTGAGGGCTGAGGGCAGGGCAGGTGCTGCCGCTGTTAGAAAAAGCCATAAATACGTTTTATTTGACGTGAAAACTCGCCAGAGGGTGATGCTCCGGGTGGTCCCCACGATGCTGGTGAGGCTTAAGGCATCCCAGCCCCTCAGGATTATTTTTTAGGGGTTTATTGGGGACGGCTGCTGAGGGGAACGAGACTTCATGAGGGCAGAGTGGGCGAGATGAGGGGACATCGCCCCTGTCTCCCCTCAGCCTTGGCGTGAGGGCTGCCGGCACTGCAGGTGCTGCTGCTGTTAGAAAAGGTGGTAAATATGTTTTGTTTGACATGAAAACTCATCAGAGGGAGATATTCCAGGTGGTCCCCACAAGGCTGGTAAGGTCTAAAGCGTTCCAACCCCTCAGGATTATTTTCTAGGGTTTTTTAGGGGATGGCTGCTGAGGGGAACGAGACCTTGTGAGGGCGGAGGGGGCGAGATGAGGGGACATCGCTCCTGTCCCCCCTCAGCCTTGGCGTGAGGGCTGCGGGCACGGCAGGTGCTGCTGCTGTTAGAAAAAGCGGTAAATATGTTTTATTTGACATGAAAACTCATCAGAGGGAGATATTGTGGGTGGTCCCCACGAAGCTGGTGAGGTTTAAGGCATCCCAGCCCCTCAGGATTCTTTTCTAGGGTTTTTTGGGGGATGGCTGCTGAGGGGAACGAGACCTCGTGAGGGTGGAGGGGGCGAGATGAGGGGACATTGCCCCGGTCCCCCTCAGCCTTGGCGTGAGGGCTGCGGGCACGGCAGGTGCTGCTGCTGTTAGAAAAGGTGGTAAATATGTTTTATTTGACATGAAGACTCATCAGAGGGAGATATTGTGGGCGGTCCCCACGAAGTTGGTGAGGTTTAAGGTACCCCAGCCCCTCAGTATTTGTTTCTGGGGTGTTTTTTTTTGAGGGGCTGCCGAGGACAATGAGACCTCGTGTAGTGTTAGTTAACTGCAGGGCTACGCTTTAGAAAATTAAAAACACTTGCTTCAGAGTTTGGGCAGCTGCGTGTGTGTTTTCATGTCTGGGAAGTAAGTGGTTTTAATAACTTAGGAAAGAAAAACACCATTCTGGAACAGCGCCAGTACCAGATGTGCTTAAAATTGCAGACTCAAGGCACCTGTGGTAGCAAGTGTAGGTGGGAACAGCAAACTCGATGCACCTGTGGTCTCAAATCCACCCAGGGGCATTAAACTCGAGGCACCTGTGGTCCCAAACCCACCTCAGAATAAAGGTGCTGGAAACCTCCCAGATGCTGGATTCTTCTGATTTTATGCACGTTTAGCCTTTGCTAGGCTCTGCTTTGGAGGAAGGAGAGGTCTTTACCGGCAGCAGGGAACCTCTGAGGCATCAAGTGTGCTGGGAAAATGGCCCGAGGAGGAAAAATCCGTTTGCTCATGGACACTTTGCACACCCCTGAGAAACCTTATCAGGAGCTTGAAGAGATTCTCTGCACGAAGGAAACAAAATCTCACGTCGGCACTCTGGGCCAACTTGCACAGGTATGCCTGGCTTTCCTGGTTCAACTTCAAATAGAAAAAGTAGGGAGGGATTTTCTTCTAAAGAAGTTGCAAACCCTTGTTTCTAGGGAAAAGGATTATTAGTTTTGTTTAAATAAGTGTTTGAAATGGTCTTCCGTGCCTTTCTGTGAATAATCACAGGAATCTGATACAACATTTGATGGTGGTACAGAATGCCTGTAAATAAAAGAGAGCTGTTTCTATGTGTATAGTGTGACTTGGGAACTGGCTTTTGAAACTCATCTTTAAAGTTCTTAATGAGAGCACTTAAAATGGAGACAGTATCAGGTTCAGGAATGAAAAGGAAAACATGAGATAAGAAGGATGTGGTTAAGGGAGAATACTTAGGGAAAGATAACAAATCTTGAAAATGGAAGGAGAGGAATCGAAGCGAGGGCTTGACAGTAAAAGATGGGTAAGAAGCAGGAATGATAAATGCTGGCACTTGAGAAGTGAATAAAAAGCTCGGAAGTTGAGCATAAGAATGGTACACAACTGATACAGAAAACAAACCCTATGTAGATTATTAAATGTGGGGTTGTGGCTTGTGCTTTAGATGCATGAAGCAGTCAGAGGTGAGGAGTCTCACCTGCTGTTCTCTTTAGTGCACAGCATGGCTAAAACCACTGCATAGCCTTGGAAATCTGACTGATAATTTTTTTCTTTTTTATGAAAAGGTAATGGTTTCAGAGTTGGGGGGAAAAAAAAAAGAATCTGCCCTATCCTTTGTTTCCCTCCATCCCAACAGCCCAGGGAAGGCCCAGGAATTTCATGCTGCACACACACCAAGACTCACAATTTAATCTGCCAGTGTGCTCTGCAGAAGTATTCATTTTGCAGGGTTTTTTTAGAAATTCTAGAACAGAAATATATTTTTATAGCCTAATATTCAAAATACTTTGCTTTACCTGTCTGTTTGGTTTATGTTGGTTATTCACTTTATTCTTACCCACACTGAGAAGTCCCCACAATATTTTGGATAACTGAAAAGATTATAGGTACTGGATATGTCTAATTATAGGTGTCTGAGAGCATAACATTCCTGGTAGAAAAATCATGATCTCTGATTAATGCATTTGCACTCATCTCTGCCTTCTGAGTTGGTGTTTTCTTCAGCCACAAGTACAGCTGATGATTTGCAGTGATGAATGACAGTAAAATTTGTAAACAACCAGAAGATGATAAAAGCCCTGTGAATTCAACAGGACTTGAATATGCTAATATCTGCTGCTAATGCTGCTTTCTAAACAGATATTATTAAAAAATGGATTTTTAAGGGCTGAAACCACTTGAGTGAATATTGACGGTTTCACAAAATAACATGGACATCAGGTATTATATGTAATAATTGCATGTTTAGGGTGTTTAGAGTTTTTTTAATTCTTGATGGCAAGAAATGTGTCCAGGCAAGCTGCATGTTTGTGGGTGCTTTTTGTGTCTTTATCAAGTAAATTTGGTATCAGAAAATGTAGAGCTGATATTTGAATATTCTCACTGTTACACTGAAAATTGTTGTTTTGCAGGCACACGGGGAATGTGGGGACTGTCTAAGAGGGAAAACACAGAGGAAAGCTGGGCCAGCACAGTGGAAGAGTTGCATTCCACTGGAACAAAATAAACCTGTTCAAAACACTGGCAACACCAGTGAGGGACATGGGAAGCTCAGGATGTGTAGCAGTTGTGTTTAAAAACCCAACCAAACAACAAAACTCTCCTCAAAACCCCCACAAAAAGTCCCCCAAACCACAACAAGGAGGCTTCTTTCCCCCATCCTCTACAGCATTATCCAAGCACAACAGAGTGTCCAGCTTTCACAGCGATGTGGGTTTTGTAGCCCTTATGGGTTTTGGTTGCCCGTTACCCCATCCCTCATCCCCAGCAGTGTCTTGGTGTTTTCAGAAGGGCTTTGTCTGTCGTGGCTTTCTGCCTGTGCTGTCTGCTCCCTGCCACTGCCTTCACTAGAAGAACCCTGGTCAATTTAACAGACCATGTGTTTTAACCAGAACAGACACACCAAGCATCTTCTCAGTGGGTTTTAGGTTCTTGCCTCTTCAAACCTTGTTGTGGGGGTGAGGGAGGAGACTCCCTGAGGGGCTGCCTGGTTGTGTTTTGGGTTAATATGAATCCATGCCCATACTGAGAGATAGAACCCTTCAACCCTCTGTTGCAGATTGTTGGAAGTTACTTTGTTCAGTCTGAGTTCCTTTCCCCTCTCTCTCTCTCAAAGGTCGTGTGTGCATTGCAGACATCACTGGTTCATTGAAAGTCATAGAATGTAGTCTCAAGACAGTATTTTTTTTATTTCCTAAATGTTCAGAGCAGTGTGTTAAAGGTCTCTTTCTTATTCTGTAATGTACTGGTGCATGGTGATGTTACTCACCTTTTACCATGTCTATATAGCTTCTTCCCCTTAATTGCCATGACAAATTCATTTGCAAAACCTCTGAGGTGGATTGTTGACTTTTTACATGAAGCAAAGGTGGCCTTTCTGACCAAGCCCTAAAAACAATCCGAGTCCACAAAATCTTGAGTATCATTAGTGTCAAAGCTTTTTCTGTACTTGTCATAAAATTCTTTTCTGTAATTCTGTGCTTTGAGTAAATGGGTCACTAGATAAGATTGACAACAGCATCAGCAATGAAGGGTTTTAAGCTGGAAACTGGATAAGAAAGCAGAGCAATTTCTTTCAAGAGAAATTACGCTGATGTTATTTGCTATTGCTGCAGTTAAAGATCTGTCAGGGTTTCCAATTTAAAACCTTGCTTTCTAGAAGACTAAAAACATGTATTTCAAGGCAGAACTTTAATTGCAAAACACCTTTTCTCTGCCAGCTCTCTGATGTGAAGGTTAGTCATAATTTCTTATTACTCTGGGAAGAGCAGGAAAACAGTGGTGGTGGATTGTCTTCCTGGGTTGTCCAAAACAGAGAAACTGGTCTGGCCAGACTACACTGGTGTGGTGGCATTCCCAATGCTTTCTGAATTGAGTAACCAATATGTGGTCATTGATCAACACAGGTCTTTATCTAAGAAGTCCTGTGCCTTTGTTAATAGGTTTAGAAGAAACTTCAGAAATACCTTGAAACTCCCTATATGAAGAACATGAGAAAGGATAGCCCAGTATTTCTATTAACTACTTAACTGGCTTTTAAAGTGAAAATCCACAAGATACCTTCTAGAGTATTTTTTCTGTATTAGCTCTGTGAGATAGATACATGTTTGATGAGATGTCCAGATTCAAGTATCTCTTTGGGTATTTTTGTAGGTTGTTGGCTGGTGAAATTGGACCCTTCTACATCTTTCCAATGCTTGCTAGATGTGGTCTCAGTCTTTGTTGGTAAACACTTGAGTGTCTCTTTAACAATTAAAAAATGCATACTGGCAGCATGAAAGTGAGGATTTTGAGATGTGCTTTGTTTGCAAGTGTTAGTTTATATTTGATTCAAGGAGGTTTGAGGGTTTTTTTCCTGCTGTACTATTTTGCTAGGCTCATCATGTCAATACAACCTGTCAGCTCAGGAATTCCTTTGTTAATGTGGACTGGTGTTTTGGACAGAATGAAGGGAGCAAGGAAAAGCAGAGAGGGTACAGAAGAGATTGTGGCAGTGAGAGTCGTGCTTTCAGCTTCCCCAGTGATCCAAATTTATCTTGTTTGTCCTTGTGCATTTCTGATGAAAAACTGGGAATGAAGGTGAGAAACACAAGATTATGCCCAGGTTCTTTTTCTTTTTTCTTTTTGAAGCTCTGACTGCCCCCCATGTGAATCAGTATGAAAAACTAGAAGCATCTGCAAAACAGGTTTGCTTTTACCCTTCCACTGCAATAGCTGTATAAATTGTGTCATGGTTTGCATGATCTTGCAGATCATGAACAAAATAAATTTCCTGAGTGCAAGAAAGTGAGTGGCTGGAAAGCTGCCCTTTGCCATCACCAAAATATGTTAGTGATGATAAGCAGGGAGTGTGTAAAATGCAAAAAGCAGGTGCAGGCACAGTGACACTGTGTGTGACTATGAATTCATGGTGCCACACTGTAGGAAATATTCCTGCTGTGCTTGTATGGCAGCGAAAGGGTGCATTGTTTCCTGCCTCTGAGAGACCTGGAATGTCGGAAATACTTTGTCATGGTGTGTGGTGCTTCCATCTGGAAGCCTGCCATGCAGTGGGCACACAGGTATGCCTGACTTAGGTTTCCATGGAGATTCCTTGTGCCTCATTACCATAGGTGGATTTTGCAGATAGTTTTTCTTTGCTTAACCTTCTCTAGTTTCCTTTTTTCTTTTTTTTTTCAGTAGGCAAAAGGGTGTTGTGGGTTTTCTGTGGTTTGTTGTTTGGGGTTTGTTTGCTTTTTGATCCTTTGATGTTAGCAAGTTGTGAGGTGTTTGGTTTTTTTCTTGTCTCTGGAGTGAAGGTAAGAGGGAAGCAGCTGTTCTGCTCAGTGTATGTGGTGGAATGAGGTGTGGGTGTTACACCAATGGCTTTTCCTACAAGCTCCATAACTTGCATGGATAATTCCTGTGTGCCAGCTGGTACCCATCAGGCAGGACAGAATACATGCATGATATGCATCTGAGGTGACATCTTTGCTTCACTTCTCACGATGAAAACTGATGTACACTTCCAGCTCTCTCCAGGTCGCTGCCTGCAACAAGCCAGTGGAACTCTGTTTGTACACGTTTGATGGGTAATGTGAATTCCAGTAAACAGAATGAGTTGTTCAAGTGTTATTTTTAACTGTCTCCTGTTGCCTTTAACTATCTTAGCAGGAGTAACACTACACTACTTTTCCTTTTTGAAAATAGTAACAGATGTGTTGTAGAAGGTGAATAGGAGGGGTTTGGGGAAATAAGCAACCTAATGACTTGGATCTCTCTCTCACATATGACTTTCTTTTCCCCCATCCAAGGAGCCATTGACCTGCCAGACGTTTGCAATGTAATGATAATGTGCCGGTATATTGCTGCTTTTTATGTACCTGTTATTAAATGTTGGTAAGCCTGAATGCATAAGGTCTGAGGGCATATTAGAAAGTGGTGGATAAGCAGATGTGGATAGCTTGGCTATGGACTAACAGAAAAGGCCATGGCTTTAGGTGACTGGAGCAGTTTGGTTACATGAGAGTGGTAGTAAAAGGAGTGGAATGAGAGATACACAGGAGCTGTGAAGTGATAGGTATTGTCATAGAACTGAAAGACAGCAAATGATATAAGAAAGATGTGTATCCAAATTTGATAAAGTGTCTAAAATGAAGCTTTCTAAGTTTAAATGGCTTCAACAAATGTTATATCGTATTAGGCTGTCAGACTGATTAATGTTGGTTTTGTTAATTAAGCTCATTCCCCTTTGTTAGCCTGAACTATAAATGTATTTCTTTTAACTTGGGTTTAATTTCAAAAGCCCGTAATAAAAAGTTGAAAAAATTCACTCACACCATTTTTGAGGAACTAAAGTTCTTATTTGTAGATGTGTGTGGACAAAATGGAGAATTATTACATCATATTGCAGTAATTCTAAGAAGAGCATAACAACACTGACAGCCAAGTATCTGAGACCATTTAGCAGGCAGAGTGAAGTTCTTGTTGATGCAGAATTTCTGAATTTTATTTTTGATTCTTGTGTATGATCTACTCTGCCACTGTAGTCATGTGTCTGTTAGAAATTCTGGACTGTTTTGGAAGAGCAGCAGTCCTTCAGTGCTGAAGTAGTTAGTTCTATTACTGTTCACCATTAAATTTAAGCACTTATGTACTCAGAGTTTTGTTGAAATGTTTTTCTTCATGGCCCTGTGAGATTGACAGTCATTACCTTTCTTGTACTTACTTAGAAAAGTGAATTATCTTACCTAACTGCATATGGAAAGTGTAAACCTGGTATTGTAGTGAAGAGCTTTCTGAGCCTGAGCTCTTGGTTTTTCCTGCAGGTGTTTTGCTTTGTCTTTTAGAGTGTGAAGCAAAAATGGTACTAAAAATGAAACCCAAAATAGGACTTTTGCTTATGGAACAGTGGTTTTAAGAATGGGCTTTATTTATTTGGTTTAGCATGTTAGTTTTATTACCTAACATGAATATTAAATGCTAGGTGGTACTCCTGACCTGAGCTTAACTAGGTGAAAATGTTATGCTCTATAAAAATAAAGGGTTTATGATATGACAAACTAATTTAGCAATCTGTGGAACAGCTGCTAAAGGATAAGGTCCACACAATCCCTCTGCTATTAAGTTCATAACAGTCTAATAAATTCCAGAAGTTCAATTTCTGTTCCTAAAGGCTGCTTCCATAATGAATTAAGGGAAGCATATCAAATGTAATAATGCATTGTTATGAAGGTTTTAGTAAACTTGCCAAATGTCAGGCTGCTGGTACAGTCATGGTGCATTTCACTGCTGTGATTACAGGGAGCTGTCGTTGTGCTGCTCACCTGGCTCTGGGAATTGAGCTGCAATATCCTGCCTGGGGCAGGAGAGAAGTGCATTACAAAGGTTACACTTTGCAGGGAATATTCAGAACATCAGATTTTTTAACAGGTTTACTGTCCACTTCTCTTAAATGGAGCATGCAAATATATATGTGTATTTATATAATGAAAGAAATAGACTGTTCCTGGTGCTCCCCCAGATACAGTGTGGCAGCTAAAAACTACTTTTGATAACTGTAAACACTGTGTTAAATGGCTACTTTTGAGTGAGAATGGGGAAAAAACCACTTTGATATTGGAGTAGAAGTGCTGTGTAAGAAAATAAATGGTTGCTCCTGTTTATGGGTATGTTTTAGAACTTGTGGTGGACAAGGAGGTTAACACCTTGTAATTTATGGATGAGTTTCTGGATCCTTTGTGTCACTCAGCACAAAGGAATGTTAATGCTGATCTTACCAGACACTGGTGAATTTCTCTAATGTCATGTTCAGTGGAATTATGTCAGGAATGAATAGTGTGCATAGCAGAAATGTAAGACAATGTTTTCAGGAGGGAAAGCTGAGCTCTTTTGCATACACAGAACTTAGAAATCACCCTGTGTAGGTGATCACTAGCAGAAAGTGATATTCAATTAGGTGCAGTGGAACATGATCAATATGATTTTTATGTTCTAAGAAAAGTAATCAGAACTGATAGAGAAATGCAGGACTAGATTTGTAGCTAGATAAGCTGGACTGTGCTCATTTCTAGGAAGGATAATGTATTCACAGGTAAGTTTTGCCCCAAATGATGCCAAAAATGCTTGGCAGGCTGAATGTAGAGGTCATATCAGCCATCCCTGGTTAACTGTGGTCAACAGAGCAGAGCAATACTACCTGAGAGAGTAGGACAGAAAATGATGAAGAGTGATGTCTCCAGCTGAAAGAGGAGAGGTGAACTTCAGTGAGCAGATAGCAGCTTAAACAAGCTGAAGTTTAGTCAGGACACCTTGCTAATTCCCCCCAAGCGTTGCATGGCAGAGGAGGAATCATCCTTCTCATAAAGAAAATAAGTTTCAGGGTAACTTCACCCACACACAAGAAGTTTGAAACCTGTTCTTAAATTGGAATGTTTCCCTGTGCAGGCAAAGTGAATAAAGACATTCAGCAGTGAGGGGAGGGAAAGTGTAATAATTAAATCCTGAGTTTGCCTTGCAGAGGAAAAACCATTTGTGTAAAATCAAGTTGGTGTGTTTCACTTTCCTTGAGACTGTAGAATGATGTGGCTTAAATAGCAAGTGGTGGAAGGCAGCACTTTCCCTGGGTAGATAGTTTCTCATTATTCCTGAAACGCCTATGGAAAATGCCTTGCATACACAACAGCAGTGGGGGGAGGACTGTAAGCAGGGAGAGAAGGATATAATGGAATGTCGCTGCGTTCCTTGTAGTGTAATGTGACCTTTCCATTAAATTAACATTATGCTGTTTGAACAGAAGGAGAGCTAAGATAGAGAGTATTTTTAGGGGACGACTGTCAAGTTAATTAGGCAGCTATAACTGTCATTCTTTACATTAAGAGCTCAAAAGCATGGTATGGGGAAATGGAAGTATAATGTTGCTTTGCATTCCATTCATTTTGAAGGAAGAGTTACTTTGCGTTGATTGTGAAAACTAGGCTGGGATGTGCAGTACTGTAGCCTGAACCTTGTTTTGTTTTCTGGTGTATTAAGAGAGATTTTAACTTAATTCCTCAATGACTTGCTGCTAAAAGGTTTATGCATCCTCTGTGCTAATCTAATGGGTACAAAAGACAGATTCCATAATCCTTACTGGTGTGGAGGACCCAGGTATTTCATATACCTGTCTCTCAACCTCTGTGCAGTAATCATGGGGTAAGGCACTGCTCTTCAACTGTGAAACATTGCTAGGTTTTTGGTCTGTGAGCATTGAACTGTATTCACACCTATTCAATTTAATTGAAGAGTCAAAAGATGCTTCATAAAGATGATATGACACATTTAAATTCATAATGGCTCATTCATACATTGCATCAATTACAAATCTTCCCTTTTTAAGAATGACACTGACTTTTTGGTAAGTTTCCTTACTCATGAAAGGCACATTCTAGCTGCATTACCTCAGGCTCCAGATAGCAATCCATGAGTTTGAAATAAAGGGATTGAAAAGCTGTTATTTGTAATATTTCCTCTGCTGCAATACAAGTTAGGTGCAGTGAGTTACAGAACCCACTGAAGCCTCTGGCCAGTGCTGATCTCTGTGAATGCTGTCTGCTGTGTCTTGGGCTTTGAGCTAAGGTCTGTGGCACTGCTGGGAAGGTGAAATCATGTAATTCCTCATCTGTTAGAGCAGCCCTTGGATGGCAGTCCTTCAGTCTGAAATGTATTTACTTCAGTGGTTTTGGCCTCAGTGCTTCATTTCCCTCCTGCAGGTACAACCAGTGATCCAATAACCTCATTTGTCTGCCGTTCTGAGGATCCTCATCTGTCCAGGTGGCATCCCTGAGTCCCACTGTTTGTCAACATTTCCTTCCCAGTGCTTCAGGAGCCCTGTGTTTTTGACCTCTGCTCTGTCTCACTTGATTCCTCCCTCTCCCCTCATTCTTTAATGCTCATACCCCTCAAATCTGTCAGCTCCCAGTTCAGATAGAGGAAGACTTACAGCTTTGTTAGATAACAAATGATCCTTGGAGCTCATTCTTTGCCCTGCTGTTTGGGGAGCTATTAGTTTTAAGAATAAATGAAGTTATCTCATAACCATGGCCTAAAAATAAAGAACCAACTTTATCTTTTTGACGGGAGACTTAATGGCAGAAAGTCAAACCTGTCATGTCTGACAGTGTTAGAAAGATTTTTACACATATGATGGAATTCCTCCACGACTCAACTGACACCTTCTGTGTTTGTGGGCTGAGCAGCAATGTTCCCCTCCTGTCACATAACCTCCTGCCAGACTCAAACCTGAATACAGGGGAGCAGGAAACAGGAAAGGACTGGAGGTCTGGTAACTGGTTCTTTCTTGCAAGTGGCAGGATCCTGGCAGGTGCCAAATGGTGTGACTGCTGTCAGTTCACGATGGTCAGGCAGGACAGCCTTAAGCCACAATACAGTGTCAGTTTGCTAATGATGAAGGTTGTTGCCCAAAACATGCTGAAATAGATGGATTGTATCCATCTGCAGCACCACGAGAGCATAACAGTGGGATGAAATCACTTGCTGAATTTAAAGAGGGTTTATATTCCCTTCCTAAATGTTTTCTAAAGCCAGTGTTTACTGCTCTATTTGTTGTTGATCAGTTATGCCAGAGCTAGAAATACTTACAGCTTTCATGCAGTGCATTTAGCACATTGACAGAATAATTAAAAATCTATAACAATTGTCTTGTAATTAAACCTCAAACATATTCTAGTCCACTTCCATTGTGATGGAACTGATGTCCCTCTAGTCCTGAACCTGTTTTCCAATGGGCAGATGGTTCAAATAAAGGATCTGTTCTGTTGTACAAAGGCAGCCTTTCCTCTAACCAAGCCTTTCACACATAGGACTAGCAAAGTATTAGCTTAGAGCATATGGTTAAAATATTTTGTCTTCTATGCAGCTTTACCATGTTGATACTTTGTCTTAGACAGGTTTATGCTTTCAAGAAACTGAGAGGTTTTGTGCTATAACAGAAGAACATTTAACTTTTCTGTCAACACCTGCAGCAGGTGATAGGTTATCTACAGAGATCTACCACACACTGCTTCCAGTTTTTATTAGGTTACCCTGAAACGTTAGAAATTAATCCCTGGAGTCAGTGCCAGCTAAACTGACAGTGGATCAAAGCTGCGAGACAAATTGCTCATTACAGTTCAGGGAGCTGAATCCTCTGTGCAGACACTTGTACCCTCACTGGAGGCTGCTCGGGCACTTCCCCCACCAGCTCTGCCTCTGCAACTGCTGCTGCTGTGGGAGAAGCTCATAGGTGGATTTCTGTAAAATAAGCTCATTCTGAACCCCCATCAGAGGCATTGCTGCGTCTTGGAATTGTTATTTGTTTGGTTGGGTTTGTTTCTTGTCACCCTGTTTAGAGCTTGTGTCACTACGCAACAGCCTGAACTATAAACAATGATGTTAATCCATGAAAAATGAGAAATTAAACCTTGGCAGGATCCTAGTGATCCTTGTCCAGGTTTATCAGATGAAAGCTCTAGTTTTATTTTATTTATTTTTTTACTTTTTCTAAGAGCTCAGCAGCGCTGAATTTGTTCAGCTTTGCTGTCTGACCATCAAAAAATCACTCTTGTTGACAGTGATCTTGTTTCATCTCTTAGTGAAAGCTGATAAAAACATTTTTTAAAAAAACCACACAAAAAGTCTTTTGCAAATAGTCACTTTGCTGTTTCCACTAGCTCATCAGAGATGTTTGAATCCTTCCATTTTAAGAAAGCTGCTTTCAGTGAAATATCGGGCACGTAATTTTTTTCCCCTTCAGGTGTTTCACTTTGAGCTGTTCTCGTAAATTAATGTTGGCTCTGATTATCTGTGTGAGATCTGAGTTGGTGTGTGGTGAGTCAGAGCGAGTTATCAGTGTAAGCTGGAGGCTTTGGAGCAACAAGGCTTTCAGCACCTCTGGCTTGTCACAGAAAGTGGAATGAATGCAAGCCTTTGTGCCTTTGCTCTGAGGTCAGCTGGAAGACAGGACTGCTTGAAAACAGTGATTTAACGGCGGTGTGACACACACAGCCCTAAAACTAATGGCATACAAAGCAGGAGATCAAAACAAAGGCAGTGCTCACGGAGAATGGGCCGCAGATGTAACGCAGCCTGTGTGTGCAGCTGGCAGGGCCATCACACACTGCTGCTCAAAATAGCTGTCCTTCAGAAAGGCGAGTTTTGGGGTTTGAGCTGCGGCTCGTTCCCTTATTTGTGTCAGGTGCCAGCAGTTTGGACTGGCTATCATTTGCAAGAAGTATAGAGTAGTTCCTAAATATGAATATATTTTAAAGTCACAGATAGGGCTTTATTTGCAGATAACCTAGTCAGACCCATGCCAGAATGCTCGCGAGTTTACCTGATGTCCAGCCTATCCTTGGTACAAACCCGGGAGGGGGGGTGGTGTCTGCGTGCTTAAGTTTTGGTATAAATGACAAATAGATAATAGGGGGAGGCCGTTATATTACATTTAAAACCCAGGAGAGCAGTTTTCTAGGACCACAGTATAGCTATAAAGGCTGTTTTGGACTTTGTATCAGGCTTAAAGAATACTCTGTAATCTTACATAAAACACAACCACTAAGATCTTTTTCCTGACATATTCATCTGTCTCATGTTTATCATGGATGAAGTTGATGCCAACCAGTCTTTGGATAGACATTCATTCTGCTGTTGCAATATGGACCATATTCATCCCTGTCAAAATACAGATTCAGTTTGGATTTTTATTCCAGCAGAGCATTTGACCCATGACAAAAATATGCTTGAGTGAAATTAAACGGTGGTTCAGAATTTGTTTATGTTTTGTTTGTAAACTCTGTATTTTCAATTTAGGTGGTGAGAATACACAATTATATAGTAACCACTATACACTCTATCCTTTATAAAGTGCTATTGGAAAAATACTGTGAGAGATGTTTAAGCATTTTAATAATCCTAGTCTTTAACTTGCATCCAAAAATGCATATTTGTTTTAGGGAAGCAACAGGAGCATCTGCCTGGCAAAATAACAATGGAACTCTCAGTCCCATATTGTGACGTGCATGTGGTGAAAAGATTACTTTTTTAGGGCTGGCAGATGCACTCACTTTACAGGTCATTAAATTTCTCATTATACAAACTCAGTCATCTGAGTTTTTAAAATATGATTTGGAATATCCAAAAGATTAGACAGTGTGCAAGATAAATGTAGAAGTTTAAGATTTGATAGACAAAGCATAATTTGAACAAATGATGGGTAAATTCCATAATGATCCTACTACATTATTCTTGTTGTCTAGATACTCCATATGGAAAGTTCCATCCCGACCTTAGGTATATCACTGCATGCAGTTACTGCAACAAAATCTTGTATTTGCCAGTCTGCTGAGAGATTCTGATTCATCTGTCTGTGTTTTTCAAGGAGAGAATCTGTAGCAGTAATTTGTGCATTAGGATTTTATCCATCTTGATGAGCTGAGGAAACTGCATCCTTGTAAAAATGCTTTAAAGTGCTGTGATGAGGGAAAGGAATTACTGTTATGAAACTTCTCTAACGTTTCTGTGCCGATATTTGTTTTTCCTAATCACAAGGTCTTAAATGTATTAGAGGAAAAAAAAATTCCCACCCTGAACTGGATGTAACGTTTGGCTGCCAAAAGCTCAGGATCTGCAGATAACAGCTATCTGCAGGGAGTGGGGAGAAAGTGGTAAGGTTTGATAGTTATTTGGCCTGAGCAATAATTCCCTTGGATTTCTTACTTGGAAAGGAATCTGTTAGCACAACTCTCCTGCACACAGGTTGTTTTAGGAAAGCCATAGATGGGAGGAAGTGATGTTTAATCAGCTGAGCTCTCTGTTGATGTTGGTTTTCCATTATTTTCTTTCACAGAAACATGAGTCACTGTGGTCCCAGGATATCAATATGCAGAGTGCCACTAGTGAGCTGGGAAGGTACAAATGGAACAATTGATCTGACAAGCTCAGGCTTAATCTTTCCCTATATATTCAACATTTCCTTCTCCGCTCACAATATTGCTGTCCAGCCTTTCCAGCTTTTTCCACCTGCTGTTCCATGAGGTTTAGGTGTTACTCAGGAAAAACAGAGCTATAAAACAGAACTCATTAGCTTAAACACTTAACCTAAGCATAAAATGCTTCTATTTCACTAGAATATGTCATAGTCCCACAGATGATTTTAGATGACCCATATGGATTGTCCAGAAATCAGATTCTTGATATATCCCTAAGACCTCTCAGACCTTAAAATAAAGCAAAGTTTCACACTGGTTATAACTATGATAGATTTTATAGCTTCTTGCCAGGCTATATATGTGGATTAAGT
Organism: Scytalopus superciliaris; assembly: GCA_013400415.1. Taxonomy (NCBI): domain Eukaryota; kingdom Metazoa; phylum Chordata; class Aves; order Passeriformes; family Rhinocryptidae; genus Scytalopus; species Scytalopus superciliaris. The sequence continues at coordinate 281,863 of VXBX01003372.1, read as the reverse complement.
TGCCTATTGCAACAGGGCTTTGTTAAGTGTGTTGATGTGACTGAATGCTTCTTAAATTAGTTCTACATAACCAAGTGATCTGTAATCGGAGAAGTCTTGGATTTCTTGGATCTTTTCTGCACAATCCTGAATAGGAAACCCCCAGTCTTCAGCTCAGGAAGAAAGTTCATTACTAAGAGACCTTTCAAGTTTTACTGTGGAAGTGGTTCAGTAATGTCCATTCTTTTAAGGTCAAAACAAAGCTTGGGATAAAGATCACTGGCTTATTTTTGAGTCCTGTGAGCATAAACACACAAGCAAAAATCATCATGGCTATTCCAGTTATTCACAGCTTAGTGAACTATGAGGTTTCTAACAAATCATTGTTCACATCAGGTGGCTGTGAGGCCTTGGCTGGCTTTATCTTTGTGGGGAAAAAATAAGTAAATCTCACTAAGATGAGACATTCTAGAAGTAAGTGCTGGGTAGGCACAAAACTAACTCATGTAGTCAAGGTACTGGGTATTAAGTTCCTGACTCTGAGTAACAGGAAAATTCTTTACACCCTTTCTCCTTTAACTCCAATCACGTGGGTGCCATGGATGCTAATAAACCTCACTCACATAAGCTGTGAGGTTTCTGAGATGCCAGTAAAGCAAAATCACCCACATAAAGCTGACAATTTTGAGTTCAACTTTCTTGCATGAAAGGGGTTTTCTAAAAGAAGTTAGGAAATGTTGTAGAACTTGAGGTAGAACTCTTTGGGGCTCATCCCACTGGGCAAAGCTGGGCTTGCTTATGCACTCCCAGTTCCTTCCAGAGTGAATTTAACTATAGTTAGTTGTTTGTTCTACCAGTAGTTTTTCTGACCCTAAGCTAACTAAAAAGACTTTTACTTTCCTGAGGTCTAGTTTGTTTGAAATAATGTGTGTTGCAAAGCACAGCCAGCTCTTTCCTCCATGTGAATCTGTCATACTTGGCCAGCTGTTGTTTGAGACAGTTGTTCCAGGAAGCCTGTCATACTGTATTTTTGCTGGTTTTTTTCTTTGTTGTTGAGGTTTAAAATGATTTCTGGATCTTATGAAAAATGCTCACTTGATTATGCAGAATGAGATTTTCTATTTATGGGCAAAACCAGTGGGGGGTAGTGCATGATTTCTCCAGGACCTCTCAGATAAAGTGTCTGTCAGAATGGATGCAGTGATGGTGATGCTTTTGGCCCCACTCACCAAGTGGGCTATAGAAACTTACAGGGAAAAAGCCTCCAAAGCCCATCTCTTTTACCTCAGGCTGTATAACAAATCTCACTGCACTGCCTGCATTGTGTTGACACTTGAATTTTTTTTTTTTCCATTGAATGTCTGACAGTGAAATAGGAAGTAGCTCATACTTCTGAGATTGGCCCAGAAAAAACAATGATGGTACTTTTAGGAGAAGTCAACTCTGTTTCACTGGAAAAGTAAATAACTCTTTAGACATGTGTGCACTTTAATAAGACTGATTCCAAAACTGTAAGATGTATACTAGGGGAGTTATTTTGGAATTCTGGCTAATGTGACTGTGGGTTTAGACAACAGAGGCACTTTGTTTGCAGGACTGATCTGTGTGAAGGACTGAGTTTAAGGTACAAGGTGAGAATTAGTCACCTCTAGGGAAAGAGTGTATCTCAAAATGACATTTTACTACTTGAGCATCATCTTCCTAATCTGCCTGATTTGTTTTCTTTTCTTGACTAATTGTTTTTAAGGCCTCTATTTTTGCTAATTTAATTGCACTTCTGTGGAACACTCAGACACAGGGCACTGTGAGGATTATTACGCTTATTCTCAGGCTCCTGAGGCAGCTGAGCATTTTGCAGTCCTTTGCCCTGGCCAGCTGAAGCATCTCCTGGCTACAAGGACCTGTGAGGAAGACGAAAAAGAAAGTCCTATAAAAGTGCTTAGCTGCAGGCCAGCTTGCTGCTACTTCCTTGGTGCTGTAAAATTCAGTGTCTGCTAGGAGATAGATTTTCATCTCTAGCTGAACCAGCTGTACTGTGAAGGGGAATAAAGCAGATGATCACTGTCAGACACCTTGTGAGGAGTTTCAGTAACAGGTCAGCTAAGCCAGCCATCCCAGCACATGTGCTGTGAATCGAGATGCAGAACTCTGGAGATGGAAAATGACCACTCTGCTTCCCTCCAAGAACAAATCCAAGCAGAGGTCACATCACAGTGAAATTTCTTTTACTCAGCCCATAAAATGAACACATTGTCCTGCTCACATATTAAGTGCCAAGACTTTTAAAGGAACTGCTTGAAACTCTGAAGATCTTAAAGCCCATGAGGAGTTGTGATAAGAAAGAGAAAAAGGCAGAGGGCAAGGTGTCGACAGCACATCTGAAATCCACTTTAACTTCAGTGCTCAGCAGCTGCATGAAGAACAGTTCTGGGATGTTAAACCAAGACATGGTTGAGGAGAGAGGAGGAGGTTCAGCACTTTGCCTCCTTTCACATTCTTTGGTGACAGTGACAAATGCTGTAACATTCAGTCAGACTGTGTGAGGCGATCTGGAGCTTCCACACAGATGAAAGCTTTTGGTTCACTGACCTGCTTTCTACACCCTACTCTTCCTGCACACACTGTACGTGACCAGGGGCAAGGCTCTTGTCCTGTTTTACCTTCTTTCTTCACATACACAACGAGGATAATACCACACTGCTAGTAGACTAGACGAGAATGTTGTGAGGATTGATGTCTTAAAGTGGTGAAGTGCTAAACTACTGTGGTAATGGGGGCCATGTAATTATTACCGATAGATAGGCTTGCAGTCTTTGCTGCTACTGGGTGACAGTGCAGCCCTTGCAGTCCCTCCATCTCTGCCTTGCCAGAAGATTCTGTGCCATCCATCACACCCGTGCTTAGTTACACACGCACAACCTCTGGGAGTGTTACTGCTCATATCTGGGAGTGGAGCCAAAGAAGAGGTAAGATCTCGCTCTGGTTTATTAACACACTGACAAGAACAAGTGCTGTGCCTTAAACTTAAATAGTGAAGAATTCCTACATTAGTGCTTAGTAAATAAAGGCCAGTGTGGGGAAGACACGGGAGTTCAGAAGGAAACAGGAGGTCTTGGGGGTTCTTTTTTTTTCCGATTCCTGAGTAATGATGGGACAACTTGGAAGTTGAACAACACAGTAAAGTGTTAACAGTCTTTGCAGCTGAGAACAGTGAGCAGTGGCCAAAACCAACCACTAACTTCTGCATGCGCTGTTTGTTTGTTGAGCTAATATCCCTCACCCTCTTTTCTTCTGTAAGAGAAGTGCTCTGATTGGTCTTACCACGGCTGTGTTTTAATTTTGTGTTAATTTACAACTTCGGTGTTCTTTGTCCTCTACCAGGTGGCAGTCATCATGCTTTTTGTTCCATGGTTCTTATTGATTTGGTCAAAAGTAATTAAAGAGATAATTTGTTCTCAATTACATTTCCTTGAATTTCCTGAGGCTGGTAACTCTGCTCTCCAGCTGCGTCTTCCCCCAATTCCTTCTCAAATTAACTTTGCTCTCTGCTTGAAATAAAGCAGAATAGTGTGTTCTTTTTTTTTTTGTTTGCTGCTTTTGGATTGAATAGAGACTCTGTGCCGTAGCAGATATCGATCTGATAATTTTATTAAGTACTCCTGTCTTGGTTCATGAACTCTCATGTTTTTAGCATAACATTGCAATAAGAAATCCTGTGTTAGACCAGCAAAAGTAAGAAGCCAATTTTTTTTAAAGATGTTTATGGATGTTTCTGCTTTCTGAGTGTCCTTTGTGCCTGAAGGGTTCTTTTCAGCACTTTGGTAATCTATTTTGAACTCTACTAATAGCAAGAAGGAAGAGAGCATTGTTGTGGTGCAGATGGGGTTTTCTTTTTTCAGTTCAACACAAATTACATTAATTTCTAGCAGAATGGATTTTTTGGCCATCAAAAGTGGTTTCAGGGTGTTTGGTATTCTGGAAGATGATTTGGCAAGAACATTTGTAATTCTGACCTAACTAGGGGGAAAGTGTCTAGAAAACATTAGGTAAGGCTGAGTAATATTATCATTGCCAGGATGCAACCAAAAATGTGAATAAAAGGCTTTGGGAGTGTTGCAAATATCTAAATTACTGGCACATTGCCCAGAGACCATGTAAAGGACAAAGGTGGTACAGAGAGATGTCATACAGAATAGATCAATTTTTTTCCTTCCTTATTTGCATTGACTTCCAAGGACACATTTTAGAATTTTTAAATCATCTGAATGAGGGGAGTTTATGAAGATTATAAAGATGGCAGCTCAAATGGTGTACTTGTTTAAAGGGTTAAAAGTAACTGTAGGGTAAATGCACTGATAACATTAATATTACAACTGTGATTAATTTGATGCAATTATTTTACAAAACTTATCAGAATTAGTAAATACTCTTTGGAGGTAAGAAAATTAAAAGAGGATTTCTCCCAGGAGTATCAGAAATGGATGGAATAAATAATACCAAGCTATTCAAGCTGGCTTTGTTATGAAAACAACAGGGTTTTTTTTCTGTACAGATGCTTTCCATTACTATAATATGGGGAAACTTCATGGATGTTTATGGAAAAGAAGTGTTATTTTTCCCATTCCAGACACGGGAAGTAGAGGCAAAATGTGCTGTGGAGTTTGTATTAAAATTCATTGTAGTAAAAAAGAGGCTTCTGCTAGCTGGGATAAGGTGTTAAATGTTTTATTTAGGATGTCAGAGGAAAATTGCTGACAGAGATGGAATTGAATCTATTTATTCCAAATTTCCTCCTCTCATGCCCTCACTAGCAGACAACCTTTCTCTGACTTTTTAGCTGTCTCCTTCCATTTTCCTGATATGTCTGTATTGACAGTAACATGTTCATTGGAGTGCAGGAGGAGACCGAACCGGGCTGGGACTGCCTGGCTCGTTAAAACTCGAGGCAGAGCAGTGGGATGGGGCCCCTCCCCGACCGCAGCGGGACCATTCCTGACCCAGCAGGGCAGTGGAAGCTGCACAACAGCTCTTGCCAAGTGCTCCCCTTGGCAACAGAGATCCTCAACTGCAGAGCCCTTTGCATTATTGATATGGCTCAGCACAGCCAGAGAAAATCAGGGCTCTTTGCTGGGAGATATCTGATTTATAGCTGCGTGTTTAGGTGTGGCTTTTTTTTATTGTAAGCTGAAGCGCTAAAAATAGCATTATTCTCATTACTCTTGAAGAAGTCTTAATTTTCTGCAATATATTCTTCATGAAGTCCTTTGTCTTGGAGCCTCTCTTGTGTTTAATTGAAAATTCTCTTTTGGTCCTGATGTCTATTCCATGTTCCCACTTTCCAGTGAAAGGGCAGAAAGGGTCAATATTGAGCAGCAGTATTAAAAGAAGATAGAGGAAAAAAAATCCTGAGTGCTTGGCTAGAATATTGCCTGGAATACTTCTAAATTCAATATTTAGAACTCTGCTTGCAGAACAGCAGTAACCACTTCTATATGTGCTGCTTTACCAAAGCTATCTAAACATTTTTATCAAATCAAAAAATGCATTTCTTGAGGTTGATCTCGCATTTGGATGACTAAATGTTGGCTTGTGATGAGGCTTTGCTAATTTATTGCTATCAAAACACATTCACAGTTTACAAATGTAATCATAGTGCTCCTATTGGAGTGATATGTGAGAAGGCAGAAGAGTGCAATAGGTGTGTCAATCTGTTTTGGACATACAAACTTAATGAGCTATCCAGAATGAAAAAAACTTTGTGAGCTGCAAAGGAAACAGGTTCTTAAATAAGTTTTAAACAAACAAACAAAAAAAAGTACACCCTAAAAGAGCATGATTGTTGTGCCTTGATTCTCCATCCAGAGCTGGCATATCTTCCACCAACTTGGGCTGTTTCCAAAATAGGACTTGGAGAAGAAAGCTGGAAAAATCTCAAAACTTAGAGTGACATCTGCAGAGATGACAGATGTGTGATGTTGAGAAAATGTTTAATAAAAGGGCAGATTTGTCAGTATAGAGCAATTTTTAATCTCCAGGATTATCTAGAAGAGAAACTGGAAATATTTGGGAGTTGTTAGGGTAAAATCAGAGCCTGCAGGTGGTGGGTTTGACTGAAGTAAGTTATTCAAAAGAATTTGTTCATCCAAAACCACTTTAAGGCCCTGCAGTTTTCTTTCTAAGGATGAAGAGCTCACTTGGAAGCACCGTCTAAGGCAGGGAGCAGGAATGCCGGGGCTCCACCCGTGACAGCCCTGGGGGGGTTGCCTGCAGGTCCTGGGGAGAGGAGCCCTGGACAATCTGCGGCATGGAGCTCCGCCTGCTGCAGTAACCCTGCAGCTCTGCTGCCTTCCCCTGCCTGCAGCTGCCCAGGGCCAGCTCAAGGGAAATGACCAGCATCATTGTCGCGGCAAGCTTTTGGGTCGTTTCCTAGTGTAATCTCACTTTATGATGATGTTTCATGTATTACTTTATGATTATTGTGTTCTTAACCATTGTTTCTTACATATGGAGTTGTACAAGATTTTTTTTACATCGCTATAATGAAAGCAGGAAATGATCACTGAAACAGACCTTTTGATGGCTCAAAGCAAATTAAATGAACTATGATGAAAGTCTTAAGTTGGAAACACTAAAAAAACCCCAACGCCCAAGTGCCAAAGATTGCTCAGATTGTCATGATGATATATTGTTGAATTTAGCAAATTAGACATACCAGTGATGTTTTCTGGTTTTATATCTGCACTGCAAATTAAAGAGTTCTACTGTTCTATATTTATATGCTCTTACTGCTTTAAGCTTGGATTGCACCTTTTCAATACATGACATTGTAATGAGAGGTAATGCTGTTGGAAAGGAAGCTGTTCCCTTCTGTTCTCTGTGATGTGAGGGTGGTTGAATCACATCATCAGTGCCCAAGATTTCTTCTAGTTTTGTCTTTAATGTGTGCAATTTGAAAAAAAGAAGTCCCCTCTGTTCAGTGTGTTCCATGAACCCTTTTTCTGCTGAAATCTCACATAGAAGTATAAACCTGGAAATAATTTTATGCCTTCTCAAGTCAGGATTCCAACAAGTGAAGTGCTCTGCCCTTAATTGCTCTTTTAAATACTTGAATGTGTTTGGGGTTTGCTCTGTTGTACCAAAGCTGTACAGAACAGGAAAGGTTTCATCCCCAGCTCAGTCTGCTGGGCAGCACTTCTGTACATCAGCTCTACCCTGACTACATGGATACAACTTCCTAGGGCCTGCAGCCTTGGATTGCTTGGGATCACTGAATGAGCTCTTTGATCTAAAACTAGGGCTGGAAAAAATTACTGTCTTCTTATCCTCTCAGCCTGCATTTCATACCCTGCTGAATGATCTAAACTCTTTTATTAATCTACCCATATAATTTTTTTAATAGGGAGGAATGTGTCTTTTTTCCACTTGAATAAACTGATGGTTGAAGGAGTTCTGAGAGTGTGCTTGTGTCTGACTTCAGGGCTTTTTATGGCTCTGTGCCTTCCCTGGAAGTGAAAGCCCAGGCCCAAAAATAGTGGTCTATCACAGTGTGCATCTTCAGGGAAGAGCAGTTACAAGTAAGTAATTTTCTATTCCTGGCTTTGGAAATTGGATATTCTTTTTATGTTAGACACAGTAGTCTATATAATAGTCTTCCAAGAGAAAAGTTACATTCTTAAGCATTTAAGCATAGCAATTTTATAAAGCATGCATGCATTTTGCACAGCGGGTTGTCAGCAGGTACTTCCTGTGAGAATCTCTTTGTGCACCGAAGTTACTTACTGACAAACCAAGTTTTTCTACCCTAAAGTGGTGTAGACACTGTTGCTCTAGTTTGCACCTCTGTAGATAAATTTATTTGCATTACTTGACTTTGAAAATTATGACCTGCTGCAGTATTTCAAATACGGTTACATGGTTTTGTTTATTGGTTTTTTCAGGAACCAGTGTTAAAAAAGCTGTACAGGAAAAAACCCCTTGAAGTGTCTGAGGTTGCCTCCAACAAATGCTCTTTCAAGCCAGAGGTGAGGCTGGGGAAGCTCTGATTCAAGATCAAGCTAAAGAAGGCAACAGACAAACGTTGTGTTTTAATTATTCATAGTGGTATCTCTTTGCTGAATTCAAGGTTTTAAGCTTATAGCATGCAAGGAACCAGCCTTTATTGACTGATGAACATTCCATGGGTTTTTATCTAGGAAAACTCCTTCTGAAGGGATTAGGAAAAAAAAAATCAGAGTTGTAGGGTCACTCGTAATTTGGTAAAAATAGTGTTCTGAAAATTCATTTGAGCTGTGTTAGTTATTCCATGTGTCAGTTCTAGAAGACTGACCTTTAAACTGTATTACGGTTTAGCACAGAAATGGCTAATACATTCAAAATTACTTTTTATTTCAAAAAGTCATATTTCATTAAAGCACACAGGTCAATATTGCACATCCTTAGACCTCAAAAACCCAAAGTTGAAAGGGCTGCTCCTTTGGGTGCTGTGTGGAGCTGCACAAAGCACTGTTGCTGAAGATCTAATTTATACTCAGAGTTTCAGCCTTAGCCTGGTATGACCTCAACTTGCAATTTAAAATATTGAAAGGCTTGGAGATAATTTTACTTAAAATGCCACTTCTTGGTCAGCACAGAACAGTTTGTGTGTGAGTCTGTTCCAGTTCATCCAGGACCACCCAAGTGTATTTGCTGTTTGATGTGGACTCAGGCCTGTCATACAGCAGTGCAGTTACAGAGCAGGCTGTGGCTCTATCCCAAAGCAACTCAGGCCGTGTAAAGGTAAATAAAATGTTGGAATTAACACATTTTAGTTTCTCTGTATGCGTTTAACAATTATCCAAATTCTCTTTGACAATCCAGCACAAATTCTAATTTTTCATCACATATCATCTTTGCTAGCTTATTTAAAATCTGCTCCATCTCTGTTCTCTTCAGAACAGAAGTGAATGCCTGTAAGCTGATTAGAGGACAATTTGTATTAAAAAAAAAAAGAGATGAGTAAAGCATAAACAAAAGAGAAAGGGTGGTGCATTGGCAGATACATAAAAATTGACAACTGACATTAACTTAAAATTCTTTTTTGAAATTTTTATTTGAGGAGAAAAGCCCAAGTGTTAGCCTGACTTCATTGAGTAGCATCTCACCTATCACAACACAGTATTTAATTTCCTTTTGTAACTAATTCAAAGCAGCCTCTCTTGTGTGGATGAGCATTTTCTGTATGGATCTAGCTGAGATCAGCAATATGCTATTCCATACTGCCAAGGTGCCTAGTAAAGAGGTTTCTGTATTTCTTTTACCGGGAATTAGTTTTTCTGGACACCTCAGAGCACTTAGGAATTGCCTTACAGGATAACTCAGACTGCACCCCAGTGCTGTATCTCCAATGGACAGCAATTTATCCATGCATTTTTTTTTGTTACCTAATGCATGTAAAAACACTGTATATGCACAGCCTGCAGTCAGAATTCTATGAAATTGGTGCAGCTGTTCTCTGGAAACCCCAAGGGCAGTTCTAAGCCAGAGCTAGTTCAACAACAAATATAAGCTTTCATCTCCCTTGTTTTTCAGTTCCATGGCTGCTCAGAAGAAAAAGTGTTGCAGGCATTTTGAACAATGTACAGAATAGATTGTTTTAATTCCCTTAAGTAAAATTGCTGACCTGGTTTGTACACTCTTAAAAAATGAGAGAAGCAATACGAAAACCATTGTGTTCTGTGCTCCCAAACCCAGCTGTGTCTGTGGAGCTTTTCCTATTATTTTGGTTTTTATAGGCATCAGTCTCCTTGTTTGGAGCCTTACTGAAAATTTTTTTCAGGATGGGACTTTGTAAAATATTTCTCTCATGCAAATGTTTTGTAGTTTGTTAATGTAGAAACACTCAGAGCAGTCATTCCTTAAGTCTAAGCCATTGAACAAGCTCTTCTTCCTGCCTGGTAGTTCATGAAGCTCCTGGTTGCTCAACTTCCTGCAAGATCTGTCAGACTGGAACTCAGCTGTGATTTAAAGCTGTTGTTGGGACTCCTGTTACCCAGGAATGCACAGAAGGATCAAGTCAGACGTTGTTTGCATGCTTGAGAGATGACACAATGCCATCCCAGGTGATGACCATCTCAGGAAATATTTGGTGATTCAAACTGAACCCTGAGACTGCACATACCTTCTCTGTGATAAGCTCTTCTTAATTAGTGCTGTAACGTTTATTTTCCATTTGATCCCTTTCAGCCTGATTCACTGGAACCAGGGAAGAGGCTCTCCCCTTTTAGGAAGGTGGGAATGGCCCTGAGGACTCTCAGTACACCTGTAGCTCAGTCAAGGTAAAGGAATCCAGAGCACACAGAAATAGGGCAGGCAAGGCTAAAGGAGTCTTTGATTCTGTAGTGGCAGCAGTTGAATTATAGGCATAATAATCTACTGTACTAACAGCTTAGAAAAGATAGTTTAAAATTCTGTCTTTATAGGTGTATATGTACTGAAAACATTGACAGTGCTGTAGGAGGAATGATTGTTTGATAGCTCCATCTGTATCACCACTATATTGTTTTAGTGTTCTTTATGAAGGTGCCTGTTACCTCTTTGCAGTCTTTTGCATGACTGTGCCAAGGTTTGTAATTAAGTAGGCAGAACAGAGCAATGTCAGGACGTAAAATGTCCATTATGTGAGAGAAAATCACTGTGACAATATCTGCCACTCTTACAGAAACACCTGCATGGACTCATTTGGAATATGCCAACTTGAGTCTGACATCTGAATGGATATTTATGCCCCTTATCTGATGAGTAGTGAGCTGTTATAATAAGACATGGATTTGGGATCCTGTGTACCTTTTTAGCCAGCTGAGTTTGGACAGCAACCACTATTTTGTAAGACTGAGCACAGAAAGTAGCTGGCTGTGCATTCCTTTCCTAGAAAGTATTCTCCTATTGCCACTAGACACCAGAAACTTCTGCCCCAGCAGGACACTTCTAATGGTCTCATTTAAATAAATAAACAAACATTGGAGGGGGAGGAAATATGGGAAGACCTATTTGGAACATGCTTTAGCAGAGTTGCACTCATATTTAGGCAGTCATGCTCTTACATATACTGCGACTGTGTTGTCACCATTGTCACTGCATGCTGGTGACAATACTGAGGTTGCACCCCCAGGTTCTGACTGCACTCCCAGCTTGCCTGCAGGGACCATCCACTCTGATTTCTCATTGTTAGCTTAAGCAGTTGCCAAACTGCACAGTAAGGCTTGCAGCAGGTGACTCCAGGGGTTTTCTAAGTGTTTCTGGAACCTTCCAACTTTGAGATGTGAGTGTTAAGCTAAGGAAAGATTTATTTGCAATTGAAGAGCAAGCAGTAGTACAAAAAGATGATTTACATCTAGCAGGGTTTGCTTACAGCCTGCTGCGAATAAAACTGACAAATTACCCCTGCCAGCCCCAGCAGGGTACAAATTACACCAGTGTTTACAAGCTTTTGAGACTTTAAGTCTTGGTAGAGGACTCACTAAAGAAACGTAGTTAAAGCAAGCAGCAATAAGACAGACATCTATATAGAAACTTAATAATTAGGTTAAATCTAAGCAAATGTGGCAGTCAAGACAACATGTAATATTGTATTGGCATATGTTGAAGGCAAATTAGGCTCTTGCATTGTCTTACTGGGATTAGCTGTGCAGAAGTCAAGAAAGTTAAAGCAGCTTCTTTACATGTACTGCTGTAGAGGAATAAGAAACTTTACATTTCACAATTACGTAGTGTTTTTAAATGTTTCAAATTTTTTACATCAGAGCAATTTCTAAACTTTATACTAGTTACTTATGGTAACATTAAATTTCACGTACTTTTTATTCTTCTCTCCCTCCAATTATTTTTATTACTCACTTAGTTGATTCACTTTTAGTGGATTTTCACTTGATAAACTTGTCTGAAAATAGTAATAAACTGTAAACAAAACAATAAATCCTATGTGTTTTGAAGGTTGGCAAAGCCATTTTGGTAAAGCATGACTTGTTTTTGCCATAAATGCACTGTTAGTTATATTTGCCTACAGTCATTACTCATTGCTAAGTTTCTACTGGGATTGTCTCCTTGAGGTCAAATTAAAGTTCTTTTGATGATAACCTGCCACAGATCAGTTTACTTCTTGATCTATGACTTGCAGGTGCTCGGAGCTTGCTTTTGGTTGCTTTACATTCTTTATTTTCAAATAGGCAGGATGAGAAATACTTGCAGAGGTGGAAATTAGCATCACTGTTGGTAATAAAAGACTTGCTGAGTTTAAATATTAACACATTGATTTGTAGACATTCAGATGAAGCAAACTGGACCACTTATTTCAATACAGGTTACAATTTGGGTGAATAAAGTGTCATTTTGTTAGTGGGTTACAGTGAGGGAGCCTTGATTTGGTACTTGGGAAATGTGCTTTTAAGGTGCCATTAGGAGCTACATGGCATTTTGTGTGCCTTGGCCACCCCAGAGATGTTCAGGATCAGCTGAGCTTTTCCACAGCATTGAAATTCTCTCCAATTCAGTGGACTTCAATAAGTTTCTAATCCTACAGTTGTAGAAACTGATGAAATTAAATTTGGTTTTATAAAAATCTAGATTACCTTCAAGATTGTAGGGAGTAACGTGACCTAGGACTGCTTTTGCAGAAGGTGGTGTTTTGAGCCCTTTGTGGAGGACTAAATCTGAAGGATTCAGGGGCATGGAAAGACCTGCTTTTCTAAGTTATCCTTTTCATGTGCTAAAGAAGCTCCAGGTTCCATTACAGCTGGACAAACTGAAGCTGGGCATGACTTGTACATGCCAAAAGAATTGGCATGGGTGGCACAGTGTGGATGAGGATTACTCAGTTCCTGAAAGAAAAAATATAAAAAAAAAATTTACATAGGACATATTTTTTTCTTATAATTTTATTTTTTTTCTTTTAAATTATCTTATTGCCACTATCTTTTGCTTTTAGGGAATATAATTTGATAAACCTTACAATGCCTAGCACTCAAGTATGTGCAAGCACTGTCTTGCACATCTCTGCAGCACTGCTAGACATCAGCTGGATAAATATTATTACTCTCATGGATAAATTATGAAAGTCAATTGGGGATGTAAGGTTAATTGCCCCTGGAACAGTTGCCACTGTAAATCAGGTGTCTCAGGTAAGGAAATACCTTCAGTGATGCCTCTGTTTCCCTGATTTTTATTTCTAGTTTCAAAACTAGCCTACTAAATTGGAGTCTCTGGGGAAAGATTCCTCGCGAAACCCAGCCCATTACTCCGGGTGAGTGCCATTGTTTCCTCGAACAGATGGAGTGTTTACCCTCCTTTTTACCGGGGCCATTTGTTTCCTGTGCCACGTTTTGATAAACGCAGATTTGCCCTCCACTGAATCTTTAATGGTAATGCAATCTGCAAAATTATGTTCAATGTATATTTTTAATGATGTGAATAGATTTGAGCCTAATGTGTTTTGATGTCACATCTTCTCCACGAGTGATTAAAGCCCCTGATTTTAGTCTTTCATCCCTCCTCACCTCCAGAAGCCAGTACTGCTAAAGGGGCAAACAAGACTGTAGTTCTTTATGTACATTATCAGCAGAATTGTCTCTTAAATTCTGATCAGTTGTACCTGTACCACACCCACAGAGGATACTAATGTTGTGAAATTGGTTTTGGGCATCTAATTTGGCTTCCAGAATCTTTGTTGCTGGTGCAGAAGATGGGAAGAACACAAGTTCAGCTGAATATCCCAAGCAGAGTTTGAAGGGTTGGTAAGTAAGCAAATACCTGTCTCCTGAACATCCCTGACTCTGCCATCTTCTTTTAGTCCCATAAATTTAACTCACAGGTGCATTCAAAACTAGGTTCATGAGATTTCAAATGCCTGGGTGGAAATATTCTTGACCACTAAGTATCTGTGGGAGCTGAAATGGATGGAAGATGAAGAAAGGGAGGGCTTAATGTTGTGCTACTGCACAAATAATGGAATATTTGCATTTCCAAAACAGTAAGGTATATTTTTACACATTTGTTGAAGGTCAGAAGTGTAGCATGGCCAGCCTTGTCAAAGTGCACTCAGGAAAAATGTGCCTTTTTGCTCCTGTGTAGGAGTGGTTGCTTTAATGCTGGTTTCTGGAAAGCACAATTGTCTGTCCCTGTCATATCCTGTAGCACCAGTAATTCCTTTCATTGTAATCCCAGAAGGAATCCTGTAGCACACCTAATACAGTTTATTCTAGCTACTGTGGCAATTAAATCATGACTTCTACATATTTTATATCATTTAAGAAGTGAAGCATGATGTGAATATAATGGCTGTGGAGAAATTTGCTTGAGAAAAGTCAGGGGCGCACAGACTTTTGAAATAAGACCTCACTTTCTCTAATGCTTTCTGAAATATGCAGTAGCCAAATGGCCCAATATGCAGAACAATATCCAACAGACTTAATATCTGGACATCAAAGGTACACGTTAATTGGGGTTTTTTTAATTTTGTGTTGTATAAGCCTGGAAATTCCTGAAGAGTCATGGCATGACCTTTTCACAATGAAAATGTGCCAGTCATTCACCTTGATTGTTTGCACAGTGTTACTGTGGCTAAATATGTGTTCAAAAACAAAACAAACAAAAATATTAAGAACAGTAAAGACATCAAAACCACAGAGTTTTTAACCAAATACTGAAATAGGAAGTTGCTGAAGCAGATAATTCCAGGTGAGAGTGACTATGCTGCTGGATTGGATCAAAGGCATTTCAGCAATGCTTCTTGTAACAAGTTCAGGCTTTAGAAAAGGAGATATTTTGGGGGGGATGGAAGACAGAATGGAAAATGCAAGAAATAAAGAAGAAAACTGGACTTTTCTTCTCCAGGGCAGCAACTTTTAATCTCAATTAAAGCAGTGAGGTTAGCAGAGCAGCATGTTAATACATACCACAGGGAGTCAGAGAATACAAATGACCTCTGTGGATTTGGGTTTTGCTGCTTTTCCTCCTGATTGAAAAGGACGCCCAGCAGTTGTCTTAATTGGATGTTAATTGATACATATTCACAGGAAGTAGTGTCTGTGATCTTGCAGCTTGTTTGTATGAAAGACTATAATGGAACAAAGCGTGAGGAAGTTTTCTAATGATCACAGTGACATAGCAGAGTAGTAGGAATTTTTAAATTATCTCAGAAATGTTTGAAGAGTCATTATCAGAGCAGGCATAGCTGCGTTCATAAAGCTTTAATATTCTGCCTTACACATTAAAAACATAATTAACTCGAAGATAAACCTTATTATTATGACCTCATACCTCCTGTCAGTGATACTCGCTTACACTTTCTGGAGTCCACATGATGATGTAAAAGAGGATGCTGACAGAATGCAGAGCTGGCTCAAACTACTCATCTTTCAAAGCTCTCAGTCACTGATCCCAGGTATGAAGTCTTACCTGTGCTTTCCTGCGGATGAGTTTCCCCCAGTCACTGCAGGAGGCACCTGTCCTCTCTGATATCCTACACACAGCACTGAAACACACTTGGGAATTTGCTTATCTTTGAGCAGCCTGAAATGAAATACCATTTGGGAAATCTGCAGATACTGATCATTCCTCTTCCTTCATTGATCAATACTCTTTACTTTCAGTGGAGGCACAAAGCAGGCTCTGACTTATGTACTTCCCAGTGTTGGATTTGGTGGGTGGAATACCCTGGCAGAAATGACACCACCTTTGTCCTTGAGCACTCAAATATCTTTATCTTTGAGCAAAGAATTGTTTTCGTTTCTCTCACTGTTTTTACTAGAACTGAGTAAACTCAAGCAGCACAGCCCCTCTGAAATGACATTCAGCTCTGAGGGAGAGCCTTATTGCTTTGTTCCAATGACATCTGTACATGGGATCCAGAATGAATCCACACATGTGTGAGGATCTATTGTATGAGAACCAGGAAAGTAGAAGTATTTATAACTAATAAATTGTAGAAACATGTAGGAACAATTTCACAGCAAGAGAGAGCAAGTACAGCATTGGAAACCTGTGGTGATTAATCTGTAATAAAGGCAGGTTGCCATAAATCACTTCTGTAGACTAACTCAGCCTACCAAGACTGTGCAATGTCCTGGAAATACTCCTGTTCACAAAAAAGTAGTGCTTAAAACTAAGTATATTGCTTCAGATGAGACTAGTGGAAAACACTTTTTTGTTTGTGTGTAAAAAGGAGGGATGAAAGGTGATAGAAACTGGGAACTCTGCAGGGATGGTCATCCAAGCAGGGATGCCTGTGTAAAAATGACAGGTTGTGGTTGTTCTCAGCCAGTGATGTTTAGGAATCAACACCTTTGAGCTGCATGTCCAAAGGGTTCGTGTCCATGGTGTTCCATGAGCCAGTCAAGCCCTTCCTTGCAAAGGGCACGTTAAACCTCAGCATGGCATCAGCCACAGTGTGAAGGTAATGGCTCCTGTGCATCTATTTCTCTGTGCTATGCTCGTTAAAGATAAATGTCAAACTGCTGGCAGTTTAGCAGTGTTCAACTGGCTGCTTTTTCTGTTTTAAATTAGAAACTGGATGGCTCTTTAAAAAGTTTCAAGTTTCCTGAAGGCAGATCTCTAAAAGTCACTCTGCATGCAGTAAGCCCAGCCTGTGCTAATACATCCTCTCTGCCTGCAACAACAGTCAGACTGAGCATAACCCAAAGAGCAGCTTCTCCTAATTTTTTTCCTGCTAGTGGCTGTGTAGCTGACTTTAATACAAAACCATTTAAGTGTGATTGAAATGGCAACTGCTACAGAAAGATTTTAATCTGTTATTTTTGGAGTGCTGGTTATGACCTTGTCTGTCCTTACCTGTGAAGTTATAACAGTGCTAGTCTAATGTATGCAGACAGAGAAGATGTTGGTGTTCAGAGAGTGTGATAAGCTGGCATTCCTTAATTCACATCGTTTCCTGGAAGTGGAGTCTGTAGGAGCAGGGAGGAGAAGCAACGTAGAGTTAAGAAGCAAAGAGAGTGAAGGCAGTACTGAGAAGGTGAAATGTTTATCTGCCAATTTTAGTTTCCAGTGTATTTAATACTTCATAATGTCAGTTGCTTGGAAACCAGTGTTTTGTGCCCTTTTGCTGCTTGGCAGAAATCACTCTAATTGGCATGTTTCTAGCACTGTCACTGCTGGCACTTTGCAGCATTTTTTTTTTTCCAGAAGCAAAATTTTTCTTTTACATGAATGATGGCTCACATTAATTAGACAGCAGTCATGGGTAAAGACAGCCATTTAAGTGTATGGATGTATGAACCATTATCATCAATCACTGGGAAGACTGCTATTCCTATCAACATTTCTGTCTTTCCAGGGGCTGTTCCTTTGAGTCACAATCTCCTTCTCCTTTTGTGCAAAAATATTTGTTTGTTTGAAGTTTCGTAAGTGGAAATAATTCATCATTGTTAGGTTTTGCTACCTACCCAAACACAGCAGTCCAATCCTATGTCTTCTGATACTAAATGACAAATGGCATCCAATGTTTGGACAACAGTAACACTTAAAAATGAGTTTTCCATTATTTACTAGTAAAATATGCTCTGTAAATGCTTTTCTGTGATGAGGCAAAACACTGGGTCAGGAGGAGTGGTTCCTACTTTGACATGAAAATGTGTTTCCTTGTAGAGGATCAGGGTCCTCAGTGAACTTCCACTTCACAACCAGTGGGGTTTTAATGATAACATGAACGTGGAGTTATTGTGCATTCTTACAGCTAGAAAATGGAAACCCCAGAAATCTCCATATGATGCCTTCCTTTTTTTTTTTTTTGAGTTTTAGTAATAGTTTCCCCCCAACATTTTTGAGAAAATTTTAAAACAAGTCTTAAAATCTCACAGGTTTATTTTTCTGCCCTTCATCAGTACAAAGCTGTCTTCTCAGTGCTGCTCTGGCTCGGAAAGTCCTTCACCCACTCACTTTTGTTTATGCCCTTCTCCAGAGACAGGTTTTTTGTACCTCCAGACAACCAAATGTGTTTGGGATTCTCAGTGTTACAGAACCTCTCCTGGTTCTCAAAGGAGAGGTTCTGCCTCATTTCCCAATGGAGGCAACATCTGTGTTTTAATGTCTCTGTGGTTAATTGAAAACCACTCTGAGACACTCTGAATATGCAGCACTACATGAATGCATTCACCTGTGACATCTTCTGGAACAGTGTGGGCGGTGTTTTGACTAGTGAAGATCCTTATTTCTTGCCACAAAACCTTCTGTAAATTAACTCCTGTCTTATTTGAACTTGTTACGTGACTTATTTCACAGTCAGCTTTTCATGATAATGAAATAATTTTATAATATGCATCTTTCCCATTATGCAGATCCTGGGTTTGTTTTTTAAACAGACATTTGAGTACAGAATGCTGTACTCATCTGCAGGAGAATTAAATGGAAATCAACATCTGAAATAACGTGGGTATTCCAGATTGTTTGTGTGTCTTCAGCTACTCAAGGCAGATGTTGATATGGCACTACTTTAGCTCCTTGCCAGAATCATTGGTGGTTCAGCATGGCAAATGATCACATATGTCTGAGTTTGTGAGTTAGTAACTACATTTAATGGATTTTAATGTCATTATCATCTGGTCCTCACTGAGTTTAAAAAGACTAGATGGATAAATATTTATCTGTTTGGTTCTTACTGTGTAATTATTCAACCGTTGAACAGGAGTAGTAACCCCTGTGTTCCTGATTCCTTGTGTGGGCATCTCTAACTTGGCTGTGAACACTACCAAACCAGAATTCATAATTAATTTACATTAGTATCTACATATGAACTGTGAGTAGTTGCAAGCTTTTTCTGACCACATGCTGAGCTTTCAGGGAATGACCCAAATGTGCATCTCAGTAGCAGCACTTGCTAGGTCAGGCTCACCAGCATGTAAGCTGAACTCCAGGACTTTTTGTAGTTTCAGAAGGTGGATAGTGTGTGCACCCAGTAATCACTCAGTGGTTTTTAAGTCAACAATACACTAATTCTCGTTTACAATAGGGCTGCCTTACATCACCAGGAAAGGTGATGTAGCAGTCTTAGTATAACTAAATTTGGCACATGCTGGTTTAGATTTACATTCAGCATTGCAAGGTATAGCGCTGAAGTACTGAGTGAAATGGTCAGCAGCTCCAGTATTTATGACAACAGAGTGAATCTGATTCTCCACTGCATAAATCAATATCACTATGGACAGGTTACAAGAAATACAGAGTTTGCTCTCCCATTTTTCTGTGTGTGCTCTGTAAATAAGGAAAGCACTGTGTGCATACAGACTTTCTTTTATCCTGGCACTTCCTGCTGTTTCACAATTCATAGCTATTTAGGTGTTAGAGAGCCTTGTCAGAAAGTTAAGGGACTTATCAGAATTACTTCAGCTATTAGAATGCAGCAGCAGCTCCAGCGGAGTCTGGTGTGTACTAGTGCAGAGACACACAACATGTTTTGGGGGACTGAAACAATTTTTAAAAGAAGTGTCCTATTCCATCTGAAACAGCAGCGAGGACAGTGACATTTAATCAGTTGAAAGCTGATGAGAACACAGTGTAAGTACTTGTGCTTCTGCAGAGATTGCCATAATATCTTGAATTCTTCAGGTTGTTAGAACTTCCATTTTATTATGTGTTCAAAAAAGACAGACCCTCCAGTACGAAGGTGCTCCCTAAAACTAGGTAAGGGCTTAGATTTCAAGGTTCATCCAAAGGAAGCAGCTTCCTGCTCTCCCTGCTTCCTTCAGTGGATATTTCTTTGAAATCTTCAGGTCTTCAGTTAAGATTTGTGATAGGATCATGATGATATGGCTGCAAACAATGCAAAGTCCTCATTTAGAGGACTTGGATTTTAATCCATAGTTTTAGTCTAATGTTCAGAATACATCTTACCTGTGTTTACTGTGGTTTCAGAGTTGTTGCCTCTTGTGCTTTCCGTTTCATAAGGAAACGGATTGCTGTGTTATGTTTTCTGCTATAGAAGGTACTTACTGGGAATGTTTTAAGTTGCAGTGTGCATAAGATCGCTCTTATTTTTCAACTGGGAAGCCTTGGCTCATATTCAGTTTGTCACTACTGCAGCAAGTCAGGCAGTGCCCAGCTAACACTCACCTCACAGCACCCTCGGCAGGCTCTGGCCTTGTGCCCAAAAAGGAGCTTTTACTTGTCTAGCCAGGAGTTGTTGCAGATGCACAATGAAATGCTTTTATGAAAATAAAGGAAATGGCCTTTAGAAAGCCTGTGCTCTCAGTGGCTTTCAGAGCAATGCCACATGGGTTTCATTTATATTTACAGCTGGCTATAAGCCTCTGGAAAAGGCTGAATTCTTTCTGAGCAGTGTCTGGAGCAGGAGATGTTTTGTCATTAGATTTGTTGATACAAAGGCTGTATCCATTAAGGTAAGAAAATTGAATAAGGCATTTTATGAAACAGTGGCTAACAATTTCCATGATCAGAGAAAAAGCCATTTTGTGAAACAGTGACTAAGAATTTCCATGGTCAGAGAAACAGATATATATACAATGTTTGATGGATACATAATTATTTTATTTAGTGCTTAAAATATTTGTTCACCGTGACAATAATCAAATGTTCAGCCTTAGAAAGAGAGAGAATCGAGCTGGTGTAAATGGTGTAAATAGACTGCAACTTCCACCTCAGGGAACGGGCAGAGGGAGATCAGCAGGAAGAGTTAATGAGGTTGCAGCACCCTGGTAAGGTCACCCACTGCTTTGAGTACAGTCCCTTAGGGAGGGACAGCCAAGGGATGTGCAGCCTTCTGCCCCCCTTCCTGGCAGTGCTGTCAGGCTGGAGCTGGACCAGCTGGGCAAGGGTTTGGCATCACATGTCAGTCTTTTGGTAACCAGATCCTGCTGAATTTGTTTGTGTGTGCAGTAGATGTGAGGCTGTCAACTGGAAAACTTGATCTTCTGGGACAAACACATCCTTAGTATGACTCCATTGAGTGGAGTGAAGATGACCCAGGGTACTTAAACAGGTAAAAATTATGTTAAAAAACTTGGTAAATATCTAGCTTGGCTTTACCCTAATGGAAAAGTTTCTGACATTACTATTATAACTTCTTAATGTTTTTCTGGCCCCTAAATTATAGCTAGGACAAATTTAGGATTTTCTTTTATTTCTGTGAGTAGTTTCTAGAGAGTGGCACCAAGAATCCCAAATCTTAGCAGTAAAAAGTTCAATTCCCTGACACTTTTAATGGCCTTGTACTTAAATTAACTGATGACCTTGAGTATTTAAAAAATAATTTAATAAGTACACAGTTATACCAAGTGCTGAAAATACACTTGCAACCCATTTTCTGTGTGTGCAGTACACTGCTGGGTCTCTCCTCTGTGTGTCTCCGACCTTTATCTATACTCACATATTCCTGGAGAGAAAACCTGAAGTATTTCATGGTACATTATTACTGCTCAGAAAACTCTTTTAATTTTCATGCTGATAAAGATATTAACATAGAAAAATTAGACATATCCTTTTGTCTGAAAGGCACTTGAAAATCTGTGTTGTGACTACAGTTGACTGAAGCTCAATTACTTTAATAAACGTATTCCAAATTTCATCTTGATTACATTTGCATTTTAATGAACGATTCTTGCCTACTTGTCAAATAGGCAGCCCAGCTAAATTTATTAAGTTATTGTATAAACAGAGTATTGTGATGCCAGAATTTAAATGGAGAAATATTTGATGTCATATTCCAGCAACATGTTATAAATCTACCGTGTAGTACATTGGTTACATCCATATTTTAAGTTTGGATTTATTATGCTGGTTTTCTTTAAAGAGTCCATGAACCTTTAGGGTCATTCATAAACATGTCAGAAAGAATTCAATGGAATTATGAGAGGAGATTTTTTCCTTGGCTTTTAAACTGGGTAGTTATTACAGCTCTTTTATATGCTGCATGCCTGTTAAATGTTCTGTTAGTTATTTCTTTTCCAGTACTTGAGAAGCAAAAGGGGAGTAAACTGCTCCCCTTGAGAACTGGTGAATTTGGTGCCTGAAATTTGCACCCTGCATGACCTTTGGGTGCTTTAACACGTCTGGTAACAAAGGAGACTTATTACTTGTCAGTGAAACAAATGAGGCCCAGCTTTCAAGCCTGGGTTGTGTTTGAAAGAATCAATACACTCTGATGGCACTCGATTCAACAGTCAGCAGCACATTAACTAAAGGGATGTGTCCTGTGGGATAGGGCGCGGTGCTCCTTGGGCTTGGGTCAGCTGCTGTTCTTGCTAACACTTTCCTCAGCAGCTGCTGTGTGCCATGCCCCCTTTCACTGCCCTGCCTCACCTTTGCTTGTTCTATTATTATCTGTGGTCATCCTGCAGGCAGGGCACTATAGTTTCTTCTTTATTTTTTTCTCTTGCAATAATACCCTGCCTGTTCTCTTCCCCTCACTCACAGGTGCACTGGCACCTTCCCTGTTCCTGACAGAGCAGCCTCCTGACAGCACGTGGGATTGCTGGAATTCAGTAGCTGTCAGGCTGTGACAGTGGAGTTCACACAGTGAGGGGCCCCGTGGTCACCTGGCTGCTATAAATTAGAATTAGTCAGGGAGTTTTTAAACCAAGTACTGGCCAAAGTGATGCTGAGCTCAAGACATCGAGTAATTAACCTGTATGATACTGAAAGAGAGAAGGGAAAGGTCTTACAGTTCATACTGAGGAGTTATTATCCTTTGTTATTATATTGCAGAAGAAAACACTAATGTTGATCTCTTGAATATAGAAGAATTTGAAATCTTCATAAATTGAGTTAGTGGGCAGCAGAGAAATCAATCAATGTAATAATGTGTGATTAGAACACTGACCAAGTTGTGATGCTTTTTGGCAGACATCATCTCAGTTCTGTGAAGCAAGGTGGAGAATGCTTTCATATACTTCATCAGGAATCATTGGAGAGGAAGAACCCACTGAAATCAGCCCAGCAGGCTCAGGGCACATGAGAAAGAACTGAGTTCCAGCCATGCAAATTTTCCTCTGACATGGAGGAGTCAGAGGGACAAATAAACACGTAAGTCAGGTCTGAGGGCAGTGGTTTTAAAAAGTGACAGTTGCTGGTTTCTGCCACTGTTTGATATTGGGGCGCTTCCCTTGAATGAACTAGGAAGAGACAATGCTTAAAATCTGGGTAAGAGAAAAGTTGTAAACTTAAGTGTGGGGAGAAAAAAAAAGCACTTGAAGTGGTTTAACAAGGAGGAAGTTTAGAAGGCAGAAAGAAGGTTGGTGAGCTCTGGAGAGCCACCTCAGAAACAATTCTCTGAGGAGAAAAGAAAGAGCCTGGTGAGCTTGTGCCATGCTTTTTTTTCCCCTCAGTGGGACCACATCATTAAGAATAAAAAAGAATTGTATTCAGCAGAAGTGGCTTGGCTTGCACAGTGGGTTTCTTCACTAGTCCACACCTATTACTACCTTCTTCAGCTTTTTTTTTTTCCTCCATTTGATCATTGCATTGTCTTCAGCCCTTTGGCTCCTGCTGCCCTTCTCAGGGCACCTCTACTGCCTGTTGTAACACTGCAGTTGTCTTCCAGCTGTCAGCCCTCACTGTGTGATGCTTAAATCCTTGCTCAGCAGGACAGAGTAGCTCTTCTAGAGCCTTTGGAGCCTTACTGCATCAAAAGCTCATGCTTCTCTAACAGTCTTTTCTCATCAGTTTGTGGCTTTTATCACCCTCAGGTACGACCTTCCTCCCATGAACTGCCTCTCATCTTGGAAAATTGTCTCCAGAGTAATCTGAGATGCCATCACGCTCTAGTTATGAAGTGGGACAACAATGTAATAAACTTTAATAGAAAATAAGAAATAAAATCTTTCCTATGAATACAAAGCCCAGACCAAAAAGCAAACAAGTAGCACAGGCTGAGTAATTCTGAACAGAAGAGTATCATATTTACTAGAATGACATTAAATATCCAGCGTTCTATATGGTCACTACCTGAACAGCTAGAAAAGGTGGGAAAGGAATACAGTATTCCTGAGGGACAGTGTTATGGAAGGAGAAAACAGGCTTGTGGCAGTGAAGAAACAGCACCCACAGCCTGTAAAAAGCTCATTTTTCTGTTCTATTGGTTTGCCCAGCAGTCAAGACTCTTCTCAATGGGGTAAATATTTTCAACTTAATAGATTATTTTCTGTGCACATGGTAAGTTAACCCAGGAGGCACATCTGGAAACCTTGGCCTTGTGTATGTATAATCTTACCGCCTCTGCTGGCATGTTTCCAACAGAAAACAACTAAATGGGATGCAAGCAATGTGTAGGCATCTTTTCTCAAACAGATCACTCACATTATTTCCTCTGCCTCCAAATTTGATTTCACATAAATGCTTAATTGCTAATAAGTAGTAGTATAAATGTGTGAATACAAATAATACTGTATTTATAATTTATGAAGTACTGTAGGCACATTATAAATAAATAGAAAATATATATCCTGGTAAACATAAATATCCAAATTTTAATATTAATAAGTGCTAATAAATGCAGTCATTAACAATTTACAAATACACCTAAGTAATTTTTTTTTAATGTAAGGAGAAGAGGAAGTGTGATGATGTGAACACAATAAACAGGTTTGTTGGCTCTGCCTTCATTTCACGTACTACTTTTTTAACTCCAGTCTTTTTTCCTTCCCACAGGTGCACTCTGACAGAAGGGACCCACAGGGGGAAGTCAGGGAAGAAGGAAAAAAGATGACCTTACACTCTTTTATTCCTGTTTATACTGGTGTCTGGACTCCAAGTGCTCCTGCTGCATCCTAATAGTAAGTGATTGAATCCTAATGACTTACTGAGCTCCTTGTGTGTGTGTGAACAGAAGCACGTGCCATTTATGTTGCTGACATTCACTCAGCGAGTTCCAAGTTGCATAAAATGCTCTTAGGTGGTGTAGCTTTCGAGATTAGGCTAAATTTAAGAAAAGGCTGTCAAAGTCAAACTTTGATTTGCCAAGTTAAAAGTAGGCCTATGAAAGAGAGAGGGAAAGGGCAGTACTTGTTGTACCCTGTGCTTTTTTCTGTATTTCATGTTAGTCACTAGTGCATGCTGTCTGTTCTAAGTTCTTCATTCCAATTGCTCACCTGAAGTTTCTTTATATATTTATATTTATATGTGGAATAAGCTAAAATGCCAAAGATAATCTTGGTTCAGAAAAATAGGGGCCCAACATTTTAAGCTCACGCGCAGTTTTTCATGAAAGGCAAAACTTCAAAGCTGCTGCAGAATCCAAACCCCCAGGAATCCACACCACAGCTGGATAAATGCCAGAACTCTCACAGGTATGAAAGCACTGGGCACCTCATCAAGACAAGCCCACTGGAAATTTCACATGCAAAAATATGCTTTCAGGATACAGAGTAGTGTGTCAACATTAGAAAAGCCTTGAGGGGTGTCTGGAATTCGCTGGGACAATTGAAAACTCATCTGCTGCAGAACTGGTTCAGTGTATCTGTTTCAGCCCACACGGTGCCAGTTGGACCCTTTCCCCGACTCTGCTATAACACGTTGGTTTCTCCTCTTCACAGTGAGCATCTTTTCCAACAGCTGTGTCCCATACACAGGCTTTTGGAAACCCTGACTCCCAAATCCAACAGTTTGATGCTTTGCAGGTCAATGTTGGAATCCAGGGTGAAGGAATGAGGAGTTTGGGATCTTTTGTCCTTTGTACTTTCTTGCTTTACTCCTTTCAAGCAATATAACTCTTTCAGTGAAATGTTATTAATTCTGTGCCATGCAACACAAACAAATTCTGGCTTTTCTTTGTCCTCCTGCAGCAGGGAGTTGTACACTCAAATCAGCAGCACAGCATCATCCTCTGTTATTGCAGGTTGCAGAACTAGGAGGGAAAATACTGAGCTATCCCAGCCAAACTGAATTGTGTTTTCTTTCCTTTTTCTCTTTTTGTTGATAATTATATAGTAATAGATGCATGTATATTCCCACAGCCTTCCCCGGGAGGGTTATCCCAGTGAACTCAACAGGAATTCCATATATATTGTCATTACAGAACAAAGCTAGCTATTAAGTGGTATTTAGTAGCTGATTGTATTCTATCAATTCTGTATGACAGTGATGGGTATTTGTAAAAGAATATGTTGCTTCTGAACTTTTAACAGTATAAAAGTAAATAGTAATTTGTTTCCAACACTTTTTAGTTGATATAATCATGTTGACACAACATGTTAACCTGCTCTGTGTTCCTCCTACTCCTCCCTCAGTGATTACCTGCACTATATAGACCTGACAGAGTAATTTTTCCTGTTGGTTCTGCCACGTGGTTTGGTACAAAGCTGGGTAATCTTCAGTCTTTTCACTTCGTTCCAACTGAAACTGGACCAGAAAAGCATGTTAGCATTTAGTACTGCTAATTAACTTTTAATTGACATTTATATTATCATTATTGGGCTGATACCACGCTCTACTACTCTCTAAATTCCCACTCAGAAAGGAACCATTTAGGAGAGTTCTGTGAATGTTCAGTAGCTATCAAGAAGGCAAAAAAAAACCTCTAAGAATGAAGTGGAAGACAAGGCAGAAAACAGGTTATGCAAAAATACAAATATTTTCTGTGTTTCTTGAGTTCCTGTGCTTCCTATTCAGCCAGGCTGGGACCACAAGTGGTAAAGTTTGATTGAATAATAGTGCTGAGGGATGGTGGAGATATGGAATGGCTTCCACATGAGAACCAGTTAGAGAGTCTTGGGCTCTCCAGGGCAGGAAAGAAACAGCTGGAGAAAAGGTTATGACAGATCTTGTAACATTATGAAGTGCATGGAAAAAAAAGTGATTAGAGGGTGGTTATTCACGGGTTCCCTTGACACCAGATTTATGGCACACCAAATTAAATTATCTGGCAGAAAATTTAAAGCAATGGGAAGTGTTTGCAAGCAAAGCATGATTAAACTTAAAAATTCACTGCTTCAATATATTGCTGGAAGTATATTCAAGTGCAAAAGCCATTTAGCAGAATAGAAGAAAAAACAATTAATTGCTCTTAAATGTAAAGGAGTGGACATGTTCTCGGGGTCTGAAGGACCTTTAGGTTCAGACTGCCAGAGGCTGAGGGGGTATATCAGGAGGCTTGAGATAATATCATGTACTACTTACCCATCCCCTGCTATCTGTGGCACTGAGCACAGATGAATGGGAGTAGTAGAGGACTCAAAGCTATAATTTCAAGGCAATTTGTTTACAGATGTAGGGGACCAATTGGTTTGTGTGTGAGATGAGATTTGAAAAATAATCTTGAGAGCGGTGACAGCTGGGAGCCTCTGTTTGCTGCCAGGAAATAGAGAGATCTTGTGTTAGGTGTGATATACGGGAATGGTGTTCAGTGCACCCTCTAGAACATCCATCACATGATTGCAGTGATTTCAGGGGACTGGCCTGAGTTACAAGTCTGGACCTCTCCAGGGTTATGTTCCCAGCTCTAAAAAATACAGGGAGTTACTTTCTGCAGGGCAGCTCTGCGGCAAAGGTTGGATCCTGTAATGAATTCTGAAGCTGCTCAAATCATGTTTAATCCAGGATTCTGATTATAGGATGCTTCACAGACAAATCAGAAATGGATTACAAGTACAGCTGCCTTGCAGTGTTGTATCCTAAATTCACAAAGCTCCGTGTAACTCATACAGACATAATTTTGAGAGCACACACAACACTAACCCACACGTCCCTGTATTTATATTTCAAAAGCAGGAAAGAGATTCTGTAGTAGGCAGCTAATCATAGACACAACTGACTGTGACTCTTGCAGAAAGATTTCTTTTAAGAAAAGAACTCATAGCTCAACAAAAAGCCCTTTGTCGAACAGTAGTTTTGCTGTAGAATGTTTGCTCACACAAATCAGAACTCTCAGTGCTGCTGGCTGAGTGAGGACCTGTGTTAGTCCAAAGGTTTAAATGTTTCATCCTGTCGACAAAGGTAAATGTGGGAGCTGCAGCTGTGGTATAACAACAGGTCACTGCTGAGGTAGTCTCATTTATCATTTGGTTCCCCACCTAATCAGTCCAAGGCTTTACAAAGCAGATTAGAGTACAAAATATAAGCCAAATTTTTCATGGTTACTGTATAATGAACATTGTGTGTATGCAGATCAGCTCAGATGACATCCATTTTCTTCACAATGAAGGAAAATGTGAGACTTGTAGGAGAGATTAAACACCAAATCTTTCCAGCCAGCAATTTAGCTTGGGTTTCTCAGTCAAAAATGTATCTTTAAAAGAGGAGATGTAAGTATTTGTGCAAAGGAATCTTCATTATAAAATTTATTCCTGAATTTGGGGCTTTTCTTTGTTATTGATCAATGCCTCTTCAATTGATTTAACATTAATAGATCCCTGCAGACAGGTAAGAATTAGTACCCTGTTTCACAAATGATTAACTAAGGCATAGAAATCAAGGTCAGGTGAAAATTACTAAATTCTTCTTTGCCTTTTTCTCTTTTCTAATTAATGTCTGACTAGCTCACAGCTATGAAAGTTAATATTTCAAAAATTTTATTAATACAAGCAAGCTTGATTATTTGGTTTCACAGTTTCTCCAGACAGAGAACTGAGACAGGTTCTAATGCTACAAAATAGTGGTCTTAGTGCTAAACTTTGGAGTTTCTGACTGGGACCTTGACACTCTTGAAATTCTCCAGGCCATAGATAACAGGATCTTCATTATAAGCATGATTTTTTTTTTAAATATTAACCTATTAGCTGGTGCCCAGCAACTTCTTACATCCATGTCTTATAAATTCATTTACAAACACACAGTATAATATTAAAATCTGTACTTTTAACAAACAGAAGCAGCTTGTACTGCTATTTAACGCAGTCACCATTGAGCAGTCATTTTGTGTTCTGCTGTATGCAGTGCTTCACCAAAATGTACAAAAAGGACCTTTTGCATTTGGGGATTACAACTGGGAGGGTGTTGAGTGCTCAGTAAAATGTCACTTATTACCATGTAGGACATCTGAGCACCCCGGAGGATGACTAAGAATTTGACAGCTAACACTGGGGGTTTTAATGAGGAGCGTGACAGGTATTTTACTGCATGAGCGATTGGAGGGAACAATGCAGAGGAGACTGGGTGTCAGTGCCTCTCCAGGGGTTTGGCACCAAAGCAGGAATGAAACAGCGCTGGGAAGGACAACAGAGATGTTAATTTGAAGGAAAACTGAGTTAAATTGACTTTCCAGGTATTCAAGGGAGAGGAGAGTAAAAGCATTTGCTTCACGGTGGCAGGCAGAGAGTAAAGGGTGTTATTAGTGAGAGATCTGCTCAAAGATGGGTAGTCTGGAAACTGCAGCCAAGGAAGGGCTACTTGAGGACATGTCTGAAGTGGTAGTGGATGCTGATAAGGAGACACAGAGAGGTAATTAGATACCTGTTGATTTTAAATGTATTAAATTCCATATGACATTTAAAAGGAGAATGGCAAAGTGATACAGTAGACTTAGAAATTCAGAAAACTTGGCCGTTATGCCACTAGAATGCAAACAGCACAGCATGGGCACTGAAAACACATTTGCTGCATGGTTTGTTCAAATCTACCTGATTTTTTTTTTTAATACATTAATTTTTTTAAGCATATAGTGTAAAACCTATTTGTATCTTCTACTTGATAGTTGGGTTTTTTCCACAGCTGAATGAACAAAACCTTTATTTTCAAGAGTAATTAATTGGGTGCATTTGTACTTGGGTACCTATCTTGAAACCTCTTCAAAAAGCTGCTTTTCTTGGAAGAAACTTTAATTTTCAGAAATTAAATTCAGAAATACTAAGTAGTAGGGTTTTTTAGGATGTCTCATTCAGGCCAAGATATTATGGCATGATCTCTGCGAAGGAGAGAGGAATGCACTGTTGAGTTGGCATGTTTTTACAGAATCTTTTTTTATCAGCCCTACAGAGGGTCATCCAGGTGAAATGTGAGGTGCGAAAAGGTGTCCATATCCAAGAAGAGATGGTTAAGAAGGTTGGACTTGCAGGTATGTTACCTGACAGGTTTCTGATGAACAAGGGGGAAGCAACTCATGAGAAAAGATGTTATGGGGGTTTTATTTCTTTATTTATTTTCATTCTTTTCCACCCCAAACAACTGAATTCAAAATTCAGTAAATTCAGATAACATGTACATTTTTTTTTGCATGGGTGGCAGAATAACACTTACTGCTGTGCAAGCAGTGTGTGCTTTCTGGGAAATACCCCATAAATCTTGTCTTTGCAAACAGAAGAGATCCTTTGCTCCAGCAGCTTTGTACAAAAAGCAGTGTTCTATCTTATTCCAATAGAATTGTTTCTACCAGTGCATTTTTCTGTAGTGTGTCTCTGCCATTTCCAGCTGACGTTGGATGTGTTCCCTCATTACTCAGCTCTGTGGTGGCTTCCACAGCTCTAAGATCAACATGGCAAACCATTCTTAGACTTTGCTGAAGCTGTTTTTTTTACCTTTGAGTTAACAGAAATAAACCTTGTACCTGCATATCTCCATCAAGTCTGTGGTATTGAGAATGCTTTTTCAGCACCTGTAGAATGTTCCACATTCTGGAGAAGGCACACTGTACACTGATTTAAACCTTGTTGTGTCTTGCAGTTTGTTGCCAGTGGCTCAAAAGAACTACAGAGTAAACATGCCATTCATTAAAGACTGAGAGAGTATAATATCAAGGAAGCAGAGGCCCAGAAGGCAGGGTGAGGTACAAAACTGGTTTTGAAGCACATTATATGCTGTGTAAACCCAGCACTGTCTATGCAAAGCACTTGGCGTGCAAATGTCAGGGAGCATTTTGTTACAGAGAGCAGAGCAGGCCACTGAAACCTCGCAGCACAGTTAGTACATTTCAGTGCAGTTTGAAGGCAATATCCTGGAAGGATGTGATGGAATGAAAGATAAAAGTCTAAATTCTATGTAACTTTTTTAATCCATCAAATTATTTCAAAATTTGATTAAAAAACCCCAGCTGTGCATTATATTGATTTTGGCTTTTTGCTCAGAGCAAGGAAATCTGAATATTTTCATGGGCTCACATCGCTGTACATTCTGAGCAATGCAGGTGTTTGCCACAAAATGGTAACCACAGTGTGCTAATTCCAGTTTTCTGTCTTGCTTTATTTGCAGCTGCCATTCCAGCTCTTTCATTGAAATTAAATTTAACTTTTGTGCCCATGTGAGGCAAAAGTTCAAAGCAGAATGTGGAGAAGCAGCTTGTTCCTTACATGACAGCCTGAGAGCCTTGAGAGGTAGGAAGAGACTTTTCTGTATACTAGAACACAACAGGCCCTTTAAAGATGCATTTATGTACCTTGACATTTAAATAACAATATAGGGATGATGATAGATGCATGACTGGGTACAAAAAATACATCACAGGTCACTTACAGCAGTGCTTTGGAATATTTTGGAATGATTCTTCTGGAAATATACATTGCATATATTTACTTTGGACACTGTCATCCTTTTCACCCAAAAACCTGAATAATAAATTCAGCCCACGCACAGTCTGTATGGCTGTTTTGCATTTTCAGTTCAGAGATCACTGTTTTGTTCTTCAACGTTGCTTTGATCCTTCTCACTGTAACAGTTGCAGTGTCCTCTCAAGG
Organism: Scytalopus superciliaris; assembly: GCA_013400415.1. Taxonomy (NCBI): domain Eukaryota; kingdom Metazoa; phylum Chordata; class Aves; order Passeriformes; family Rhinocryptidae; genus Scytalopus; species Scytalopus superciliaris. The sequence continues at coordinate 250,292 of VXBX01003372.1, read as the reverse complement.
CGCTTTCCCAGATCGCTGACATCTCTGCCTTGTTGACCAGCTGAAGCCTGTCATCCTTTTCCTCTCACCCAGAAACATTCAGCTGTGATCTTTGTGCAAATTCTCTTGTCTCAGAAAGCACCAGCCCTGAGATCCTTCTCTGCTTTGCTGTTCTGAAGGGTGTCACAGGCACAGTTTGCTTTTCCTCCCACTTCCTTCTTTTTTGCATTCTTCTGTTCAATTTTGTACTTAGATTTTTATTTTTTTTTTTGTCCCCAGAACTTCCCTTGTCTGCAACCAGGTCCTTGTTTTGTTCCCTGAGCAGCTGCTGTGCCTGCACAAGGAACTAACCATTCCAGCATCCTGCAGCATGGAAGGATGAGTTGGATGGAAAGTTACTATTGCAGCTGTTTTAGTATTCTCCATGCAGCCACACAAGCATGTCCTATTTGCTCAGCATTTGGAGATGAAACCTCAGATTGGCAGGATAAGTAATTTATTGGAAAGAAAAGCAGGTGTTATTTTTGCTATAACGCAGCAGCACTTTTTGTTGTAAAGCACACACATGAACCCAATCTCTGGGTCAAAATTCTAGCTCAGGTCACTCTATTCCACCTCTCTTATGTTGTATTTTAATTAATGTTTTACCCTAAGTCACTGTACATTATTCTGTTTGGTTTTAAGCAGTAGATACCTGATAGAAAGTGGAGGTTGAATTTCAGTTTAAATCAAACTTTAGTTTGAGTCTGAAGATTTTTCTTATCCTACAGCTTAGAGTTGATATAAAATGTAACCACTTTAGTATTTTTGTAGAAATATGAATGCCTACAGAACAGTACAAAAGCAAAAACTATTATGAGTGTCCCCAGACTGAACACGCAATGTGTTCTTTGCATTCATTGTTCTCTACCTTCCTTACTGCCTTCCCAGTTAACTGTGCAAAAGTATGATCTGTTTAAAACACAACTTCAATTTGGGTTTTTTGGGTGTTTTCTTGTAGGAGGCAGGAAGAGTAATAGTGTCAGAAGTATCAGGCTCTGAAACAACTGAAGTATTTTGGGAGAAATGTGGAAAGAATAAGACAGCTGGGCGTGGAAGCTGAAAGAAAATATGATGCAGCTGGACCAAGCAGGTAAGGAGGAGGCAGAGAACCCCTCACTGCTCTGATTGCCAACACAGTCAGACATGCACAGCGCTCTGTGCCAGCCCCGGTCTGCCAAGTGCTGTCTGGGCCGGGTATGGAGCCGAAATCTCTGTTTCTGTTTTAACAAGGCTGGTCACCCCCCTCGTGGAGACACAAAGTCATGGCAGAGCTTTTGCTTTCCCCACAGCACTTGTTCCGTTTACAATAAGGCTGTTTTTTCCATGCATTCACGAACTCTGCATGCCAAGAAAGCTGAATCACAGAGGAACACTTTGCTAGTCTGTGCTGTCAGTCGAGTTGTCTTGGCTCTCTCGTGAAGTGAGAGAAAACAAACAAATAAGCGAGGTAAGAGCACACCAAACAGAGCTTCCCTCCTCAAAATATCTCAGTGCATGGGATGGGCTATAAAAGGCCTGTGTGTGACACAATCACAGTTGTGTGGATAATCGAACCAGTGGTTATAAAGATTTGGCTGCACAGCCACACCAGCAGGATACTTACTGAGTGTAGAACTGGCCCTGCTGAAGATGAGAACAGTGTCTTTCCTTTTTTACTGGTTTAAGGAGAAATTTTCTCACACCTTTCCTGCTGTCCCTGTAACACGTATCCTAAACTTCCTGATGATGTGCTGCCAAATCCTCAGCCTTGCAATGAAAGCCACAGCACCCCCCAGTCATGCACAGTCGAGAAAGGTTTGGAACATCAGTCTTCAGGACTGTGAAAGCAGCACTGCAGAATTTAGACAGAACGTTTAAAAAATGGCAGTCCTTTCACAAGAGTTTTATTTTTATTGTAATGTGTAATTCTCCTCCTGTATCTCTATATTCAGAGTGAAATGGTAAAGGCTGTGTGTTACAGTGCACTTACATCAATGAGATTTATGTCAGCACGCAGAGAGAGGAGAGTGATGGTAGCACAGGGAAAAGGGATATTAAAAAGAATCAGAAAGTGTGTCAGATCAGGCACTGATTGCACTGGGAAATCCACAGAGGCTAAACAAAATAAATAGAGAAAATATGAAGAGGACAAATGTGTAGTAAAATGGAAGCATTTGTTGGGTTTTATTATTTCCTTTCATACCCAAGTTTGTCATCCAGAATTTGATGAATAATGAAGAAGCCCTTATTTCAATGCCCAGCAAAGGGAATTGGTGCACAAGTCCAATAAAGTAAAGCCCTTTCACATTATTCGCATTAAAGGTCCCTTCTAACCCAAACCAATCTCTAATTCACTTGGAATTACATTGAGTAGTGCATTCCCCAAAGAGCCATGTTTTCTGTGGAAGTTATGGAAATGGTGAAGTGGCAGAAATGCCAGACAAACCCGGAGTTATTAATCAGATATTCATTTGTTCCCAAGGGCTTCTCTTTTATTGCTGTTCTTATTTCTGCCAAAGGTTTCCTGTATTGCTCGCCAGACTCACACGGTGTGGAGAGTGACTATTTTTTACAGAAAATCTTAAATAAACTGGAAAAATATGGCAAGAAATCTGACTTAAAAATTCACCCCGACACCTTTCTTAGGGTTCTGGCTGACGTGTGAGCTGTGTTCTCCAGAGCTGCTGCAGCTGTGGAGGTGAGATGAGCCCACTCCTTGGTTCCCTTTGTGATGAGGGTGGGGAGACCCAGGCACCTGTGGGTGAAATGCCTGCACTGGAAAAGTTCCTAGCTGAAATCACTTAGGATCTCTCTAAATGAAGATGCTCTTGTTCAATTTTTACAAGGCACTTTGAACTCTTCGAGAGAAAGATGTTATGACAACCGGTGGTTTGTTAATCAGTATCATTTTATTATGATGTCATTGTTGATTTGTTTACTGTCTCAGTGAAAGTGACATCTGTCATAAATTGTTAGGACACTTGAAGTGAAGCATTAGCTTGTGCTCTGAAAAGGCCTGTCCTTCCCAATAGTTATATCTATGAGCCATTTACTTTATATATTATGTCCCTGACCCAGAAACTCTGCAGAAATCTTTGTTTTGCTTCAGCAACACTAAAAAATCAGCATCTACTTCTCAAGATCTTAAGCTGGGCTCAACTCTTGTAGTTCTAGAAGAAACTGGCAGATGAGGAAGTGAAGAGAATCCTTCCTCAGAATATTCTGTGACTCTAAGACTCTATACCTACCTCTGTGTAACCAGGTAACTAACTTACCAAAATGGCAACGATGCCACCTTGTGTTTTGTGTTCTCATCACAGTTATTCCCCTGATCTGCAAGACTAAGAGAAGTCTCTGAGGCAGCAGGTTATTCTGCATTTTAAATATATATCGAGTATTATCTTGTCTTACAAAGGCAAAGGTTTAGCACCCAACATGTCAAGATCCATATCTGTATTGTCTTGATGATAAAAAACCATTTTCTCTTGTGCCCTAATTTGCAGTCACTAACCAGATGTTCTACAGAAATGTCTCAGTTTCTTGCTGGGTTTACATCTATTTCTTTGCTGTTTCCTTGCCTTATTAAAATCCATACTGAAAAAACAAGCATCCTTAGATGCATTCCCCAGGTTCCCAATGATTCTTTCCCCTGATTACCTCAGTTATGTCTGCCATTACTGTGCAGGGTAAGACAGGAGAATGACACCCCTGAACTCACAGACAGTGATAAATGTGATATTTGTGAACCTGTCTGGGCTCAGCCATGTGTTTCCTGGTGGGTCACAATTGCTGGGTGATGGAATCGGTGACCCCCTGACCTTCTAAGCTGATGGTCTTAATGAGCTGCTTCCCTGCCTGTCAAAGCTTCCAGAGGACCCACTGAGGAGAAATGCTGTTGATCCTTCAGCTGCAGTAAGGAGAAACAATGCCAGCTTAGGGTTCAGGTGGGTACAGTGACCACTGATGTGTAATCTGTTATTGATTAATGGCCTTGTGTCCCCCTCATTATCAAGAGATAATTGTTTTTCAGTGAAAAGAGTCAGATTTCTTTGACTTGCAATCATCAGAGAAAAGTAAGCTCTAAAAGTTGTGTTGTACTCCCACTTTTCTCATTTTATATATGGCAGTGATAAGTCAGCATTTGTACAAGTATCGAAACCCTGTTTTCCTCTACCCATGCTTTTCCTTTCCTCTGTCTCAAAATCCAGTGAAAAGCCTCCCTCCCAAAGCCCTGTAAGGCTGACCTAGTGCCCAGAGAGATCAGTGGCAGTGCTTCTGCCAGAGGAGCAGGATGAAGTCTCATTCTGACCTCTGAGACCTCAATTCTGTTGTTCACTGTATTCTTCCATTTCTTTTAACTTCCTTCCAGCCCTCCATGGGTTTTGAGAGACCCCAATTCTCCAGTTCTTTTGGGATCATTTCACCATGAACTGCATCAAGTTCATTGTCAATGCTGTTGTGTTACCCTGTGGCATACAAAAAGAAGTTTTAAGTTAGCAGCTTGGGAGCTCCTGGTGGAACTGTGGTTACACAGGGTTGGAACCTTTGTCTTGGTCCTTCCTCACTGTGTGGAACTTCAAAGAGAAGGCTGTGAAACTTCCTTACATCCAAGAAACAGGAACAGACCCAGCCAAGTGTGTGACCTGATGTGTCTGCCTGCATGTAAGATGAGATGATTGTGCCAAATGTAATTAGCTAATGTCTTTGAGCTCCCAAAGCAGGATGCCAGTGTGAATGTTAGGAGTCTCTAATTCTTTTGTGGGATTAGGAAATGTCTTCTGTATGCTTTTGTTTTATGTGGCTCTTGTCTCTCCTATTGCCACTAGGTAACAAAGGATTTCTCCTCTAAAAAGAAAATAGATTGGCTTTTTGTCTTCTCCAGCATCAGCCTAATGAAAATATTTCTTACATTGTGCTCAGGCAAGGTCCTCAGCCCTGTTCAAGTCTGTCTACCAATTTAAAGGACTGAAACAAAACAAAGAGGTTTTAGGTCCATAACAAGGTAAAAGAGGCCTTGGGTTTTTTTAACTTCCAATGCTTGGGTTTTTTCCCTGCAGGTATCTTGGATTCTCCCAAATACTTCCATGAGCAATCTCACAGTCTTAGATTCCTGTTTCCTGCTGCCTGATGTGTTCCCAGTGTGATCCAAACCCTGCACCCCTCAGGTAAAACTGAATTAAGAACATTTTCCTGGGTGTCACTCGTAGCAGGGCAGGAAGTTATGGCTGCACGAGAATTGCTTGGATATTGGACTGCCAAGTGCTACACAAAAACTCATCAATTAGAAGAGTAATGCCTCTCTCACCATTCACCCTTCCCTTTCGCTTCTCAATGGTTTTCAAAGTGCCATCTCTACTCTCTTTTCTTAGCAAAGCTTTCACCATGGTGGAAAAGAAGCCAATCATCCTATTAGATCCACAACAATAGCTCCACTGTGTTTTATATCAGACATAAAAAGCAGCATCTTATAAATAGGGATTATAAATTAAACATCTCTGGTTTTCTTGGAGATAGGCTGTTTTATTGTAAAGAAATGTCACAGTCATTGTAGGGGTATTCAGAAATTGAGGTACACCTTCCCAATTGGAATTTCAGCTTTATTTACCACCCTACTATTCTTCTGCCTTCTAAATTAAGACCATCACATCATGACAAAGAGATGAAATTATATTCAGCCTTGCACACTAATAACAGCAATTCTTTCTGTTAAGTTTTATTAAATATCACTGTTGTAGCATTGTAGAAGATAAAAACTCAGCCTAACAAACCCCAGGATATTTGGGATCAGCTCCAGCTCCTATCCAGGTCAGTGGAAAGATTGTTATTGACCCTGTGGAGTGTTGATGACTGTAAAATCAGAATCGGTTGTTACTACAAGTGCCATGGCTGATCTTTTGTACCCAGCAGCTCGATCTGTTAACTGTGTGTAGCCACACTTTCTGATATGCAGGAAGTCTACACAGAGCAAAATAAGAATACACTTCCCAGCAGGAAAATTGACCAACCACCAAAAGAAAGCAATCAAAGAGAGAAAAAGATGTGACCAAACCATAGCTGGGAAGAATTCTCAGATGTCCCAACCTTAATTTTCTGAATTTTGGGTCATAAACAGCTGGTCATGGGAAGGTTTCAGGGCCTGAAATTGCTTTGTTTCTTGTAGTCTTCTTAATCATCTGTCATTGGCCGACATCAAAAAAGGGGTGTAGATGCATTTTGGTCTACCTGATGTTTGTGGTTTATGAATAAATTGGAGAGGGAGGGAAAAGCCGAGATGGTTGGGTAACAGTCCAACCTACTAGTGTCACTGTGGCATGTTTGAGGTTGTATTTGTCTATTCATCAGGGTAACAGGAAGCAGGAAGGATGTTCGTTTAGGAGCCCTCTCAATGGTGAGAAGTGAGGAATGCTCTTTTGTGCCATGCCAGGAGGGCAGGGAGACAGCAGCCCATTGAACCAGCCACTGAGCTCCATGTCCTGAGGTACCTCCACAGCTGGCTGGGACTTGTGGTAAGTGGCCATTTTTGTACTAAAGTGGATTAAAAGTCAGATCCTACATTATTCTGTAGCCAAGAAGGGAAATAAAGGGTGTGTTCCACTGGAAGGGAAAAAACTCGCTCTTGCACAAAGCAGAGCAACCCCAAAACTAACCCCTTCCCATCAGAAGGTGCCCCCCAAAGGAGCTGGCATGCTCCAGCCACACAAATCTCCTGCAGGCTTTGCACTGGTGGCTGCATCAGCCCCTCACAACAGCATTATTTTTAGTGGTGTCACTCCTAATTAACAGTGTCAGTTCTCAAGATGCTAATTTTCCTTTGTTGAACTAGACTTTTCCAGTGCGTTTCACAGGGGCAAGATTAGACCCCAAAGTAGGGGAAGGATGAAAAAAAAGCCTTTTCTCAGTGTTGACACCTTTCCTTTATTTTAACCTGGCAAATGGTTGTTTATTTTCCATGTTATTTATATAGGCTTTTTATTAGGGTGGCTGTATTTTAGTGCACTACGTTGTAAATTACACCCAGCTATACATGATGGATTTGGTCATTGTGCTATAAATTGTAGTGGATTTTTAAAAGAACATGTCATGGTTGACACAACTACAATATCTAATTTATTTCCAGTTGCCAGACGGTTGTAACAGTCATCAAAACATTGTCTTGCACAGAGTTCATTAGGACATTTCTCAGAGTATTCTAGCAAATGTTGGCCTTTCAAAGGCTGATGTTTTCTACCTGTGGTTCTTCAAACCAGCCTTACAAAGTAGGGCAGGTTGCAGATAAAGGAAATATGTATATTTTGTAAAGAAAGCTTTGCATAAAAAGTGTGGAGGGAAGATTACAATGTCCAACTGTTCCCCTTTGTTGTAGGAAAAGAGGAAGAACTGTGACTCATATAATCTGAGTGGCTGAGATAAAAATGACAGAAAAGTAAGCTTTGGGTCTTGTAAAAAAAAAAAAATAAAAACCACGAAAAAAACCCCCACCAAAATAAAAAATAGACTTGATTACTTCAGGCTTATAAAAAGAATCCAGGACATGAGCAGGGACTGAATGTTGTTCAACTTTTTTTAAAGCCTTCTCCAAATTCCACAACAGTGTTACCAGATTTTCTCATGCATGAAGTATAAAAGCAAAATACTGAAATTATTAAACAAAACAGAATATTTGCATATTTATCAGTCTGATGTGCTGGTGTCTGTTCTGCAGCTTGTCTTGGTATCACAGGCCAGAAGCAAACACTGAGTTTATAGATTTGAACATTTTTTTTTTTAGGATTGTGATAAATGTAACGTATAAGTTTGGAAAAAGAATCACATGCTGTTATGTTTACAAGCAGGTTATTTCCTGGTGGGTTTCCATGTGAGAAGCAATGTCTCTGCTGCTTTGTTCTCATTAAATGACCTCCTAATGTAATAGTTACCTGAGTCCCAGGCTCTGTTCTCTCTAGGCCACTGCAATCACATTGAAATAAAGCTGGAGTTTGGATCAGCCAGATCCACATTTGATGACTGTTCCAATTACTGTATTTGGGAATCCTTAATGAAAGAAGAGTACATGTGTATGTGTGTGAGAGCAGGAAAGATGGTTCCTTTGGGATGCTACACAATGGAAAAGTGCTAAATGTATTAAATATTCATAGAACAATTAGTATTCAGCTTATCCCACAAGTTCAGATCTGAGTCCAGATCCACACCTTCCCTAATGGGGGTGCATTTAACCTTTTAGTTCAAGCCTCATCCTGCCTGTAAGTAACATCACTGACCTAGTGCAGCCACTGAACATGCACAGCTGTGCTTGTGCTATCCTGCTTGTGCTGTGGGAAACTGGAGCTGGTCCTGAGTCCAGGAAGAGATTCCACACTGACTGTGGGGTGAGAACTAAGTGAATTCATTGCCTGCACCAAATACCTTTATTAATAGAATAGAAATAATCTTAAATAATCATGATACAGTCTCATCAACACATCAGTTTATGAAAAATATCCAAAACAGCTGTTTTCAGTTATTTATTAATACAAATGAGTTGGTAATTTCTTTGATAATACAAATACCACTCAACTTGGCAAAATTGTTCAAATTCTTAAGCTAACAAGTTCGTTATAAATGTTTTCAGGAGCTTTGAGAAAATAAATGTTCACTGGTATTTCCAAAAGGCTGAATTTACAGCACTGCATTGCACAGCCATGTCTGAGATGAATTCTCATAGCAGGAAATCTGAAAAATGAGGTGTCCAGTGTGGAAAAAAAGGTATAATCGAGAGGGGACCTGCTGTTAAACCCTTTGTAGTAACTCTCCACTTGGATTCTAAAGGAAATTTGACTGAGCTGAGCTCTGTTTTCAGAGAGTTTAAGTGAGGTAAGATAAATCCTGCTATTTCAGTGCTACCAAGGACTGCTACAGCAGCCTGTCTTGCCAGTCACCAGGAGGAAAACTTCCAAGAACATGAACTCATTTGCAGGGAAATGGAACACTGAGATAAAACAAGGGCTCAGCACAGCACAGGTCACCCACGGCACTGAGCAGTGCCCAGTGCTGTCTGAGCTGCTGCAACAGATCCTTTAATGTTGATATATGACTAAATCAGACGGATCAGAAGCCAGGAGACAGAATGGAGGAGGACAGAGCATGGAAAACATACAAAGACATCTTCCTATGTGTTTGAGCACTTGCAGGCTCTCACAGTCAGCTTGTTTATTGGCTTCAAGTGATGGTGGTACTTCAGAAGGCTATCTGTGAATGAAGAACCAATCTCAGACTGTGAAACAAACTTTCATTTTTATCTGAACATTTCCCTGCTCGCATATTTATTTTCCATGAATAATTTACCAAAGTTAACACCTCATCACATATCTTTGATGTTCCCAAAGCCACAGCCCACAGTTGTAGTCCACAATGAGAAATGGGAGTATAGAACTGCAAGGGTAAAATTGCAAAGTTATGTTCAAGCTAAGAAAGGCATTTCTCTCACAATACCTATTGCAGCATCAGTGTACACTGATCCCAGTGGGAGAGTAATGCATCAGCCCCACAGACACTGCTGACTCAGAAACACTCACAGAAATACAACAGCAAAACCAGCCCTCAGCCAGAATTCTTCAGGGAGAACATGCATCCTGCCAGTCATTACACTTTCTACTATTTGAGATGCCACTTATTACACTGTCCACTTCAAAAGCAGGAACAATGAGCTGTGCCCTAACTAGTCCTATTACAGAAGAAATGACAGTGATAGCAACAGGGTCTGAATTAATTCTTGAAGTTCAATTTAATGCAAATATTTGCAAGTTGGCAAAAAGAAAGGAAAAAAAAAACCCAACATGAATTTAGCCTTTGATTCATGAATGTTCTCATTTATTTATGGCAAAGAGTTAAAGGGCAGATAGACCTCTTGATTCAACACTTGTGCACAGATATTGACACTTACCTGTTTCTCATGGAAAAGAAATAATTTTGATACAAGTAGTCTCTTCTTTATAAATCTGCCAACAACTGCACCTTTAATAAGAAATCACCATCCAAATTATTCTTGTAACTTCTTGACTACAGTATTCAGTTAAATACTACAGCAGCTTCCTGTCTTAGGAACAGTATAACTGAGAATATTGAAAATGTATGAAATACAGCAAACTGCACCTATCTGATTCAGCCTCATAAATGAATAACACCTTTGCTAGGCTGTCACTGATTCAACTGGAATTTAAGGGCTATCAAGTAAGCTTAGTTTCTGTCTCCTGGATAAAGGGGGTTTAGTTTGTCATTATCTAGCACTGCCTGACTAGAATTTATGAGCATTCTGTGATACTGTCAATAGAGTTAGGAACAAATGTCGTTGTGATAGTTTATTGCAACTGTTTCCTTTGCATAATGTTGACAAATAGTTTGATCCAAATATTCATTTTGAATCCCTAAACGATAGGTAGAGTAAGCAGCCTCCCAGATCTCTCCCTTCTTGTTTTTTCTCATGCTGAAGTAAGTTTAGTGCTTTCAACATGCCTGTACAAATTGCTTCTGTCTACAGCCTCCACTATAGAAACAACATTATCACCTGAACAGGGGCTAAAAGATACCAAAACATCTAAAACCAAAAGCATAATGGCTATTTCCCAAAGCCTGCCAGTGTAAACCTTTGTGGTACAGGGGGGTTGGGGTCAACACAATGAATTTTGAACTCCTTGAACCTGTAATAGTCCTGCATTCCTTACTACTGCTTAGTCCTCTGCTGTGCCTGTTTTGGCAATTAGCATAATCTCAATTTTTATCTAAATTTTATGTTGGTTAATAGTAGTATTTTCACAGCTGCGCCCACTGAGACTTCTTTTTTTTATGATTTGTTCTGAGATACTTTATTCCTTGTTCTGAGGCCAGAATGGAATGTCATACTCACGTAAACATTCTGTGTCTGTAACAAGAAGTTTCCTGGGAGGAAGATTAGACAGGATTATTTGAAGATCAATAACAACCAGGGCATCTCTTCTGTTATGTCTCACCCCATTTAGGATTCTCTGTAACTTCTATTCAACTCTAACTGCAACAGAGAATCAAAAATATGGCTTCTCTCTCAACAATAAGCACCAGGTACAGAGCTCTGGTCCAAAACTTGAAAACCCCAAAGCGTGGAAGTGTTTGGGTTTAAGGCCTCAAAAACAAACAAACAAAAAAAAAAGGGGGGGGAGGGGATAGAATGTTTTCTGCAGCTGAAATTCAGGCAGAAGTATAAAAGACAGTTCACCTCAGTTGACTAAAAATAGAGACTTCTAAGCAAAGACCTATCTGTGCAAAGCAAATTTGGGCACCAAAACATACAAAATGTACAGAATAAAGGCCTGATTTAGCTCTAGACCTACAAAGAGGAAAAGCTGGAGACACTGGTTCATTTGGCATTGCTGCCTGGGAACACACAGGGAGTCATTTCCCTCCAGTAGCTGCTCAGGTGCCACAGATTTCTTTGTAACTTCATAGCCCCAAAAACCAATAATGCAGGTCTGTCTTTGTTCCTTCACGGTCTCTGAGCTTGTGTTGCTGAATGGCCTGGCAATCACAAGGATGAACAACCAGCAGAGAGGGGATGTTCCTACACACTTGTTAAGATCAGAATGACCAGCTACAAAATTGCCTTTGAAAAGAGAAGGCTGGATCAGATCTCGCCTGTAGAAGAATACTTCTGTACAAACACTTACTTGAACAAGCTGAAATACTGCTTTCTGGAATATGGGAGGCTTCCATCTACTCTCTTGTGCCCAGATCCCTTTTAGAGGACAGGAAAGAGTCAGAACATTGAACTGTGTGACAGAAGTACAGCCTTGCTGTGTATACATTGTTTAATCCCCATGGGTTTCCTTGTTCCATTTGCAAAACAGGGGTGGATTTTACTATTGTGAGATATTGTGATGAAGTATATGAGGAATTTTAAATTACTGTGAGATGGATAAAGTATGAGAATTTTAGACACTGAATTACTTAATTTCCAGTTTATGGTTTTCTCCCTTGGTATTACAAGGTAGTGAGATGTGCTGTTCTCTCAGGAAGGACAAAGCACACCTAAATTCTGGCAGAGGCTTGAGAGGATTTTTTGTTTGCTTAAGTAGAACTCAGTTTGGAGCTTGACATGGCCATTGACTGTTACTGTGACCTCCTTCCCAAAAAGTGGTGTTTAATTCTGAGTGGAGAAAGGTTCCTGTGAACACCTTGTGTGCTGTATTCAGAAAGGCTTGAGTCCATGATCTAGCCAGAGAACAAACTGTTCTTTGGAAAAGCATGAAAGTGTCACTCACAGGTTTCCTTTACTATTTCTATAGTCCTTTTTCCTGCTTAATAACCCAGAAGGGTTGGAAACAGAAGCAATAATATGCTGCTGTGTGACCATACTGAGAAATCACAGACAGTTTGTTTTGTGAAGACAACTGCCTGCATTACTGACAGGTTCATATTCCTCCACTGGGCACACTGTGCTCACTTAAAGATTTTTCAGTTAATCTTTCCTTTTTTTTTTTTTCCCCTCCTGAGAGTAATTGGAAAAGACCAGTATGCTCATTTTTGCCAGAAAGAGAACATCACCTGAAATTAGGTTTGTTGAATGTCACCAGCTCTGCTGTGTAGGGATTGACTGTGCTAATCAGACACAGCCCTATGTCAGGCCAGTTTGGGGACATGTTGCTGCATTTTTCCAGCAAGAACTGGGATCTGGTAATCCTTCCCTCACCTTGTGCTGAGCTGGGGAAGCTGAGCCCACCTGACCAGTCTCTCAGGCCAATACAAGGTCCCACTAGCTCTTTCTGGTGTGACTCTACACATAAGGACAGTTCATAGTGCTCAGGATTTGCAGAGACTCTGCTCTAAGTGCTGTGAAGAACCAGTAAGGAAGCTCCTTGTATCACCTTGTCTAGATGTACATTAGTCCCAAACAACCTGTGAGCAATAAACTACCACTTTTTATCTCTATGTGGACTTTGATTTGTGTGCAGACACTGGAACTTCTTCCCAGAATCTCCATGGAGCACAACCATGCCTTTGAGGAGAGTCCTACCAGCAGTACATGAAAATGTGGTGGACAGACCACCTGCCTTACAAGGACTCCTGTTGTCAAGCCACAACACCCTCTGAAACCAGGGGAAGAAGACCTTTGGGGGAGAAAAAAAGAAAAAAAGGTATCTTGAAACTGTCACGTCTCCAGCCCATCTGCTTTGCCCATCATGACAGCAATTTATCCAGCCTTACTCATAGCTCTGGGAAAATCGCTGCTCTGTGCAGAGTGATCGGTTTCTTTTCCAAGGCTCAGCTTGAAGTGCAAGGCTGTAAGCAGGAATATTGGTACTCTGACTCATTCTCTTGGAGGGCTTTTTTTGTGATTGCTCATGGAACTACATCTTAAAACTCTCAGTTGATGTTCTTAAATCATCTTCGCAGCTTTCTGCCTAGCCGTCTCAGCACAATGGTTCTCCCCTTTGAAGTTAGAACCTTTCTGAGGTTCTCGGGAATGTGACTACTCTCCATCTCTGCAGGCTGTGAAACCAGACTATTGGCTGAGTACCTCCTCCTTTTTCATCACCTCAGCAAGTGGCTACAAGTCAGTGCCGTTTAAAATTTAATCAGTCTTGTCCTAACAGGATATACTTCTTGGATTTTAACCCATCTTCTACACAAACCACTAAATTCGGCTACGCTAACTGTGCCTCATGGCAGAACCTTTATCTCCAGAACCTCTTAATGAGCTCTCATTAGCACAAATTGCCCCTGAATATCTCACCACTTCCTGTCTCCTGCTTTCTTTGCGATCCATTAGCATCCGTTAGCAGCCTCATTTGAACAATTAAACTTAGCTGTTTCTAGAAACATAGGTTCTACTATTTGGTCTGTGAGTTCGGGAAGGGATTCACACAATCCAACTTCACAGAGGCCAAATTCTACCTACGGTTCATTGTCCTCAGAGAAAGATTTAGTGCAGGTTGTTGATGTGACTGGTAACTCTGCCAGTCTCTGGATCACCCTATAAACGCACTTAAACTGTATGTCTGATGTTAGACAGTAAGAATCCACATCCTTTCCTCACTCCCTGGGTTCAGGTTTCCCTGGCTGATCTCCCCACACAACTGTGCCTTCCCCGTGGAGCTGATTTGCCACAGGGTTTTGTTGTGCTCATTTACATTCACCATTAATGGCTCAAACTGCCCAAATCGAGTTGGATGTTCTCATTCACGTGCCTGGCAATAGGTTCTTATTTACCTGTGAGTGTTTCAACTACCAGCAACTCAACCTCTAAGCCATTACAACGGTTCCCCTAAAGTGTGCTTGTGGGTTAAAGGCATGCGTGGCCCTGGAAGGGGATGTCCGTGGACTGCATCCCTACCGGTATCAACTCTAACAGTAATTGTATGGTGAGATGTGAACTGTATTTTGAGCCTGACTGTGTTTGAAGTCCCCTGAGAAGAAACAGATCAGAGATTTTTACAGCTACACAGAGCATGTGCCTGAACGCTAATGGCTATGCTGGCAAGCAGATAGGACGTGGTATTTCTTACTCCTTCCTAAAGATACACAATTCTTTTGACATTTTGATAGATCATCAGATTCTCATTCCATATTATATTCCAGGCATACAGCTGAGTGATGATTAAAGTCTATGAAAGTGAAAATATTGCACTTTTATTTCTTATGTCTTTACTGTGTTACATTTTATCTCGTAGGATGACATCCAGCACTGGGAAACGTTGCTCCATTCAAGTCAATTGCAAGACTTCCAGTGACAGAAGTGTCTCATTCATAAAGTTGTGAGCACATCTTACTATTTTTTGTAATTTGAATTAATGAAATGCTCTCAGGAGGAGCCAGACAGAGAAAAATCTCAACTTCAGCCCTCATCTGACCAGAAGTCTCCATTTTGCTGAAGCTCCACATAGGTATGAAGTTGTTTTTCCAATATCACACGGCAGAAACAAAGCCTGTTGCTTTCTGAGTGCAGGCTGCCATAATTTTTCTCATCAACTTGAAAACCATGATAGAAGCAGATTTTTACTTACTTGTTTTGTGGTTGTTTGGGATCTTTTCCCCCTAAATGTTAGGGTTTGGAAATAATATTCATTTATTTGTTCCTTCTTGTAAATCCCCCATAGTGAATTTCACCTTACAGATATTATGTTCAGTAAGGATTGATTCACTTGCTAAGAACTGGTCATGATCCTTTAGGTTCGTTTTTTTTCTGCTAATCTTCAATGCTTTTCCTAAGTTTAACAAGTCGCTGGAGCGAGGAGATGGCAAATTCAGCCCAGATCCGACGAAATGCCCTTGCAGGCTTTACCCCGCTTGCTGCCGCAGCTCAGACTTCGGCAATGCGAGTTTAAGGACGGCGGCGGAGTTCTTAAAACTCCGGGGGGAAGTTCTTCGACTCGTCACGGGGGTAACGCGAACCGCGCTAAAGTCCTTTAACAACTCCAAGCGGCGAAGAAGCTCCAAAAAACCCCGGAGCAGCCGCAGACTTNGCCCCGTCCCGGGGCGGCTCCCTCGGCTCGGTCCGCCTGCCCGCCGGGCTCTGCGCTGCCCGCCCCGCACCGCACCGCAGCCCCATGTCCGCGCTCCCCGCCGGCGCCGACATCAAGAGGGCTCTGGAGAACAGCCCCGAGACCAACATCGAGGATGAGCTGCCCGACGGGCCGCCGCAGCCGCGGCCCAAGAACTACCTGCTCCTCAGCATCCTCGCCTGCTTCTGTCCCGCCTATCCCGTCAACATCGTCGCCTTCGTCTTCGCCGTCATGGTGAGTAGCACCCCGACCGGCGTCTTAAGCCGCTCTGCCCTGGCTCCGGGAGCCGGGCATCCTGGAAAGGGGCATCCAGCCGCCTTGGAGCCGCTTGTCCCCCCAGCCCGGGGGCAGCCGGGTGAGGCAGCGAGCCTGGGAGCATCACCGGGCACGGTCAGGGGGCCGCCGGGCTATCCCTGGAGTGAAAACCTGCAGTGAAAGGCAGTTTCAAACAAGTTTTCGCTCTCGGGCTGTGTAAGGGAAGCAGGTTTATCCCGATTAATGGGATTTGTTACATCAAGTAACTTGCACGCTGGATTGGACACAGTATCTGTGCGTGAAAGTGGCGACTGGGGAACAGAAACCAGATTTGGTTTCTGCTTCAGCTAATCAAATATTGTAGGGGTGCATTATTTTCCAGTAAACAGGTTCTTCAATACTATTTACTAGAATAATACAGCTATAAAGATTGCAGGTTGTTGGCAAAAGCCCATATAAATTGAGTATCAAATACACTAAGAGAACAGCCTTACTCCAACAACCTGTAATTGAGATGCATATTCCTTCATAATCCAGCAATCCCATTAACTTCAAAAGGATTGTTTGAACAGAGGCTCCTTCTCTGAGTTAAAAGTTGCGGAGTCAGAGCCAGAGTTTTCTAATCATATACATGATCAGTGTTATCAATAATACTGCAATGTATTTCTGTTGTTTAGGAGCTGAAAAGGGTTTAAAACATGTTGTGTATTTTCATCCTTTTCTCTGACAGTCAGGCTGAAAAGGTAAGTGAAAATACAGTTGTTTCTTTTTACAATTCAGTATAAGAATAGTTAACTATGTCTAAAATATCCTAAAGCACACTCTTTTAAAACTAGTAAGATTGATCAGAAATCACATTGCTTGGCTTGAAAATGACTTAAAGGAGCTATTCCAAAGTCATCTTCCCAACTCTTTTTGTGCAGTTAAGTATTAGCTGTCTTTTTTTTCCCCTCCCTTCCTTCTGTGTTTGTTTTCTTTGTTGTTACCTTAAATATACAATATGCTCCTTTCCTTGATCTGGGAAGATTTGGTTCTGCTGGTACCCAGCACCCTTTCTGTCTGTGGACACTGAGGGTACTATATAAAGTAATGAGAGCTGATGATCTGGGGCTGTGAGCATCTGTTCACTGTGACTACTTTCACCAAGGCACTGGGGCTGCACAGAAGTTAACTGTCAAGGACAGAATTTGGCCTCTAAAGATTTTTGCACCCCATATGGAGAAACCTCCACCCACGGCCTAGTTGAAGTTCATGCAGGCTTTTGGAGTCAGGCATCAGTAGCTGTCACCAGGGGGATATGTAGGATCCAGGGTGGGAAGAGCACTTCCTGAATGCTAAACAGTCTATGCAGGTCTCAGCTGCCCACTCCCTTACGGGGCGAAACAAAACCTAGACCAATAACCTCCACTGTCTGTGAAACCCTTCTGTTTTCAGTAGCATTGTGTTTCAACAGCATCTAAAACCTGTCCTTTTCCATAAAAATAGCCCATCCAAATTTTTTTTCTACAACCTTATCCTCCTGCCTTTCAGAACTGCAACCTGTAACTCCATTATCCTCAGCTGCAGGTTCTGCATTTTAGCCCATGCTGGTTTTATTTCCATTTCTGCTGGGATCTGCATCCTCCTGTCTCTTTCTCAGCTGGAGTTGCTAAGGGTTAACACTGAGATGCAAGGGTGGGTTATTTTCTTTATTTACAGAAGATGCTTTACAGTCTGCTGAGCTTGCCTGAGATGTTGTATCAGAGATAAAGACCCATAGAAGTGGAGTCCTCCACAAGTTTCCACTTCCTAGAACGGGCCTGAAAGGAAAGTCCCGTTGGCCTATAGAGGGCTGTGGTTCAGCACCCTGTGTACCTGTGTCATGTCCTCCTTAACTGCTCTAAATTCAGACAATTTTCACTCTAAAAGTAGAGTCTAGGCTCTAACACACCCCAAAATAAATGACAGATTTGTCTTCAGTCTCTTCTGCTGCCCCATTTACAACTCCAGCACTGGTTTCCTCACTTCTTTCTCACCTTTGGAGGCACAAACCTTACCGCTACAGATCTTACCTCCTTGACTATATTTTTAGAACAAACCTTTCACAAGTTCTCCCTATTGTGATAATAATCTTTTCTTGTCCCTTACCCACCTGTTTCTCATGGCAGGGGTCAGAGGACAGCTGGTAGAATGCTCACTGAATGGCATCAGTGTGTTGCTGTATTGCCATTGCAAGAGCCTCAAACAAGTCACTGGTCACTTGGAGGTGTGAGGATTACTTGGCATGTTTATCAAATGCAGTTGTGTTTTTCCCAGGGTCCTGGCTGTAGGATCACTGTTCTCTCCTGCAGTTCCAGTCAGATGCCATCAGTTCTGCTTCCAGCAGCTGTATGGCATTGCTGGACCATTAGTTGGCTCACTTTACCCCAGAGGTGCCTCAATCAGGCTTACCCTGTTCTTTCTCATACAGGTGAAACCACAGGCATGAGGGGCAGCAGTGTGGGGGCAGGTACCAAGTCAGGAGGTTTATGTGACAGAAGAGACTTCTCTGGTGGTTAGGCAGAGTGTCACTGGGCTCTTTGGCTCTTTATCTGCAGTGTGTGTTGTCCCCTATGGTGAACCCAAAGAGAGCTCAGCTGGCAGGGAGCTGCCACTTGTGTCTGAGACCTGGCTCGTGTGGACTGGCTGTATCTGACTCATGGGATCAGAGCTAGAGGGAGGCTGTGGGACAACTCTGAGAAATGAATTGGATATTTCCAATACCAGCACTGAGGTCTGACAGTTGAACATGTTTTCTTGGCCTTTCCCAGTTGTCTTTATTTCAGAGATCTGTGTGTCAGACCAGCCATCTAATTCTATGGGGCTTTAGATTTGTAACAGCTTCCAAACAATCTCTCAAAAGCTATTTTTCACTGATTTTTGCTCCTAACTCCTTCTTTATGCTGACACATTTTTGTTTAATCATTTACATGCTTCAAACAACATATGTGGTCAAGCTGTGACAATCTTGGCTCATCTGCCTCTGATAGTAACAAGTTCTTTTTCTGCAATTTTTGCTGTTGAATTCAGATGCCTTGTCTGTGTATGAGTTTCCCTAAGCAGAGACAACAAATAAGAGGTTGTAGAACTCATGGGACAGCAAATGATGGAACTTGTTTCCTGAGGGAGTCACCTCTTCTAATTGAGATCCTAATAAGCCAGATCACTGTGTTGGCTTTGGTAGCAGAGTAACCAGTGTCCCTGTAGTTAGTAAGTTTATTTGCAAACTTTATTATTTATGCAATTTTTTTTCCAAGTAGCTTGTAGGTACCTGGAATCTAACACTGTATGGGACAGCCTGTACCTGCTTCAGGAGTAGTAGAAAACAGGGCTCTGCAGCTTTTTTTTAGGCATTTTTGCATGGCCCTTATCTTTGCAAACTGGTAAGTGTTTAACCTGCAACAGCCTGCAAAGCAAACTCCCCTTTCATGTGTCCTGCTCTGCCCCTGCCTGTGTTTGCCAAAAAGCAGAGGTCAAGCCTAGTCCTGAATTGCTCCCCAAGTCCCCCCTGTTCTTTCTCTTTCCCTGGAAGTTGTTCTTACAGTGAGGAGTCCCACTGAGTCAGCATGTCTCGCTCTTCCTTAGGTCTGAACTAGAGAGTGTCTCATTTCCAGGCACAGCCAAATAAGGCTCACACAGCCTGGCTTATGGAGCCTATAAAGTGTTGGTCAGAGAACCTCAGTCTGGTCTGCCCAGACTTGTGAGAGATGCAGAGGGGGATTTCTGAAGCAATTCAGTGTTCTTTCTGCTTTTGCCATGAGCAGTGCTCTGGGAGTGTGGAACAGAAAATACACATAGAAAGGGATTTGTAGTTTGTCACTAATTCAGCAAATTTCTGTTCACACGAGGTTAAGTTGCTTTATTGTTGAACTGAGAATATATTTTATAAATAGATGTGTGTGAACCTGGTGAAGTCACTGAGATTACTTAAGTAAATAAACAGCTGCAGAACTGTGGCTTTAATTTAGTTTATGACTTCATAGTGAGCAAGGCAGCAGAAATCTGAGAAATCAGATGGTATTAGGTTGGAAAGGGCTGAAATTTGTTTTAAAAGTTGGACAGACCAAATATCTCATACAGATACTGTATTCTCAATGCATTGCCCAGACTCTGGAAATAAACAGATATAACATTTAAGGCTTTAACAGTTAATGTGATCTATGGCTAACATTGTAAACTGGAAGCTTAACCAGGAGCCCTTTGGAGCAGATGAATTTCAAAATGAAATTCAAATTAATTTCAAAAAGCTTTCTGTCAGACCCCAGCCACTCCCTCAAACCTCTTGTTTTTTCTTGAATGCTGTCTGAGTTATTTCATTTAATTTAAACCTTTTCATAAAGGATCTTTGGTCTCCTTCCTGTCTCTCCCAAATCCTATTCTTCCTTGTTAATGCTGTTTTCCTCCTCTTCATCGTGGATTTGTATTAAAACACCATTATTTATTAAAGTTTGCATAGTGAATTATTTATGCAGTACCTGCAGAAATCACATGGACATTTTCCAGACTTCCTAAATACATTAGTAAAATGGCACAGAACTGCAGGCTGGTGCTGTCATGTCTTGCTCACAACTCTGTCTCAGTTTTGAGGCCACACGTCTGGAGAACTGAGTTGAGGGTGTTGTCAGGACCACGCTGTAGGTGCCGTGCAAAGGGAGTGCTTTGGCAAGGGTGGAGGACAAAGGCCAGGGCCGGGGTGTCAGTGACGCCTCTCCGTGTTTCCCCACACAGCCACGTTCATGGTTGCTGGCAGAGGCAGGAGGAGGTCAGGCTGCTCAAGACCAAGCCAAGCCATGTTTCTCCTCATACTCCTTTTAATGACTTTTAATGGTACTTTGAGAAAAGCTCTTCTCCTGCAGACAGGACCGGTGGAGTAGCTTAGGTGAGAGGGGACTGTGCCAGCCCCTCTTTGTAACAGGAGGCTGTGCTGGTGGAGAATCAGAAGCGACACCATCCTGTTTGACTGTGTGCTTGTGCCCATCTCTCATCTTCCCTTTTCCCCCATTCCTATCCTTTCCATCTGCTAGCCAACCTCGACAAAATCTGTCAGCAGAGCAGAGGTATTAGTGATATTCTTTAGGGACATGAAATAGAGAAATGTTTAGGCATGTAGGTTTCCAGGAAGAGAAGAAATGTACCAGTGCTCTCTTTAAGGACAAGAGTGCATCAGCATCTCAGCCTTTCTTAGACACCAGAGAATAAGTACCTGCACTTATCCCTGAGATGCAATTCTAAGAACACAGGCTTCATTGCTCTGGGACTGTCTTGGCAGGCCTGATCTTACTGCGGTGCTAACACCAAGAATGCATCTAAGCCCATTAACTTTGTGTGCTCACTAATCGACAGAACACACAGATAATGCCCCTAATTATTCTTCTGCCTGGGAGAAATGGCTCTACAGCAATGCTTGGTATCCTCTGAACTCCATCCCTCTCCTGTTCTCCACAGTCTCAGATCTTCACTGAAATTAACTGTTGTTCTGACTTTGCTGCAAGAAGTGATTTATAACTGACGCCCTCTCATAATAGCTCTTGGTGATACCTCGTGCAGTCATTTTCTAAAGGCAATGTGAATTCTTTAGTCCACAGAAAAGTTTGTTTGATCAGGTCCTCATATTTCTCCTTGCATGCTTCCTGTTTCTGGGATAGTTCCTGGAATACATAAGCAAACATGTTATGAATAATCTGATTCCCTGAGGAAGGATGCTGAGACAGAGCAATAGAGCACTCTGATAAAGAAATCTGGACTCAGTGTTACGGTTTATGAACTCAAACTGTATTGATTTTTTACAAAATAATTTTTTTAGGAATACCTTTTTTAAATACTTTGATAGCATCTCATTCTTGGGGGAAAAAATAACTACAAACTATATTAGACTTGTACATTAGAATACTTCAGTGTCCTTCACTGAATCTCTTCTTTTAAAAATGGTTTGGTTAAACCAAAAATTAATTCAGAAAATCCTCCAGTCTGTCTCACGAAAGACTAGAAGGTCAGAGTGGTCCTATCACACTTTTCAATCTGTGCATGTTATGAATATAAAGCATCTGCCAAATCACCGATGGGTAGAGAGAAACTCAAGTCTCTTGAGACAATATTGGTATGTCTGATGCATAACTCATGTTGGATACAAAAATAATTATTAGTGTCTTCCAGAAATGCAAAGGGACAGGATTTCTAGCCCACTCAGATCTTTTGTTCAGATCATCTATATTTCTCTGGTTTGTGTTTTCCCCACCACTAGCAAACCACCTGTTAATTTCTCAAACTTTGCTTTGAAAAGTAAGACACTGGAAAGGTAGGAAATTAGTATGCTTTTTCAAGTTTTGCTGAGGTTTCTCTAAAAACACAATCTATTTATGCTCTTTTTTTTGTGCTTATGGTCCTACGAAGCACAAGAGTTTATTTCACTGCAAGTGAAGTGGCCAACTAACAGTTCACATATTCTACAGAAGTATTTCTAGAGATAAAAGCCACTGGTTTATACAGGTGGGTGGGTTAGTGTTTGTTTGACAGCTTTTATGCTTGTGTGCATCATAGGAACATAGCCTCACCACTGGGGAAAAAAGAGCTGTGTTTGCAATTAAATGAACTGACTATGAGTGGGACAGAAAACTCCCTGCTTACCTTGGCAGTGGACATTTATTTTCACAAAGCAAATCACCACGTTCTGAAGTCCTTCCTACAGCACCAGTGTGCAGGCTCGGGGTTAGTTCAGAGCAGCCCCATTGGTTTGCCTACAGATTTCTGTTTTTTCATAAAAAGCTGTGAATTCTCTGTTTGTCTCCTGCAGGCTTTGAACAGTTACAACCAGGGAGATATAGAAGGATCAAAAAGACTGGGCCGCAATGCGCTCTGGGTTGCCGTTGCATCGATCATCATCGGCCTCGTCATCATCGGGATCTACTGCGTCGTTCATTTCACAACGGTAAGAAAACAAGCACTTCTCTGTGCGTGGGCCTCAGAGCAACAAACTTGTCAGAGCTACCTGGTTTTACCTCTTTAAGGATGCATGTTTTCCAAAAGAACGATTTTTGTGTGTTTTACGATTTAGAAAATTCTGTCCGCTGTAGTTTAAACGCAAACGAGCAGTGGATTTTCTAGAAACTCTTGCAGCTCCAATAGGTTTTCCCAGGTTTGACCAGTTGTTTTTTGGTCTTTCTGCTTCTCATTTTTGCCATCTGCAAGACCCAGAGATCCTTAGATTTCAGGCAATAGAGTCCCCAGGTGTTAATTTTCAGTCTCATAATCTGGCCAATTTATATTTTAACTTTGTAAGGAGAAGGCAATGGTCAGTTACTTTTTTACTGTTTGACTGCAAAATAGGTGACCATAACTGTATCAAAAGTGACCACAGATGTAATTCTGGCTTGGCTCTCTCTGGTGTAAAGCCATTCACTCTCTGTGCTGTGTTATTGTCCTTCCTACACCTGCAACAACAGTGGTGAAGCTCACACGGGTTACCCAGATGGATTATAAGATTACTTGGAAAAGAGGGCAAAAGTAATGAGTGTATTGATACCATTTCTTAAGGCTGTGCAACAATATGTTCTTTTCTCCATAGCACATAGTTCTTCGCATTAAAACAACCAATTTAAATGAATTTATTATTGGCTGTGTAGACTGGAGAGCCTTTAAATTCACTGTACAAACTTATGCATGAACTATAAACAGAGGTCACCTCATCCACCACTGAAATGCAGACATGTCTGGGGAGTGGAATGGAGGAGCTGGTTAAACATGTACAACAATTTCACTAAAAAATTTGAAGTTCACCATATTGAACTACAGGGAAGTGAGTGGAGATGGAGTCCAGTTCTGTAGGATGATACTAGGTGGTGCAACAGAATCTGATAAGTTTCCTGTATATTTATTAATTTCCTATGCATTCTGCAAGCACAAGTCTCTCTCTGGTTCAGTTTGTGCTCAGTGTGTTCAGCCCTCACAGATTTAAAACCAAGTCACTTCAGACAGGGGATGCCAAGTTTTGTAATTGACAGCAGCAGTAAATTCCTCTGTTGGCCTCTTCCACCTTACTCATCATTTCTCAGGCAAGGAGAGCAGCTCAATACTTTTTTCAAAGTAGGAGAGAAGGGCAGCATGAGGAGGTGCCTGGGAACCCTCAGCACACTGCTGGGATATTAATTTCTGTATGTAGTTTCCACAGATACAAATGGTACCTTGAGTTTTGTGAGGGCTCAGGCATTACTGGATTCACCCTGTTCTCTGGCTTTCCAGTGTCTTTCCTGCTCCCTTCTCCCTCTCACTTGTCACTCTCCAAAAAAGCTTTTGCTTCTGAGAAAGTATTTGATGGGAATAACAATCTTTTTATGTGAAAAGGAGTGAACAGGAGCACCCCCAACTGGTCTTTCCACTCTCTGTGCCTATCTGAGTCCCCTTTATTGCCTTATGTTTGGACATTTATATTTTACACTGAATTGTCTTAGTCTGATGTGCCACTGCTGTGAATGTATTGAAGTTTGGTCACATCCATTTGCACCTTGCTCATGATTATTTGTTAACAGCCACTTTCCCTCTGCTAAAGTGAAGAGATTGTAAATTAATTTTATGCTAACTTTAGTATATGTTTCAGGATTAGTGAGACAGCACAAAATACCCTTAATGCAATAACACAACAGCTTTATCTGATTACCATTAAGCACAGATTTAAAGTTTCTGTGGACTAGACATATAGTTTTCCTGAAAGTTAATTATGTATGGAAATCTTGGCCCTTCCAGGATGCATTACTGTGTGTTTTATCCAGTGAAACTCATCAGCTGCCACAGTACCCAGTTGCTCCTGCTGATATTCCTTGTGGCTTCTTCTAGTCTTCAAAGGATAACAAGTCTCATTGCAAATTACCATTGGGAGAACCCCCTGATATTCTCCTACCACATTCTTACGTATCTTGCTTTAGAGCTTGTTTACCATCCTGCCATCCCATTTCTAGTCTGTGTTAGTGCTTTATCTGTTCTCCCAGGACTGCTAGGGCTTCTCACAAGGGGTGTCACTTGAGTATTCATAAACTCTTTAATAAATTTCAGTAGCTCCTTCTGATTTATCCATGACCATGCTGCCAGTATCAAAGGCACAAGGTGTGATGGGAACGTGAGTTCTTTCACAGCATCCCAACTCAGAGCTTCTGGAAAGCAGGAAAACTGAGACATGGAAGTCAGGTTGGCAGGGGAGAATATCTAGCAGTTGTGTAACAACTTTTGCTCTTGGTACAGAAACTTGGGTTAGGCTCAGCTGGCTCTGAAGTCTCCTCCAAAACAACTCCACAGGTCTCAGCCAGGAGAAAAACATCAAGTCAAGGGTGCTGAGGTTAGAAATGGTGGAAGCTGCAGAGAGAGGAAGTGAAGGAAATTCCTGCTTTGAACAGTGACATTATACCCCAAATAATACCCTCAAATGTACCCCCAAATAACGCCTCATAGACCTGAGAAGAGAAAGACCCTTTCACTTTTCTTGAAGTCCCTACCTATGAGCATCCTTGCATGCCTTCTTTGGCTTATTCAGTCCCAGAGCAATGGTAGCACAGGAATAACAGCAGTGGACACCTATGTCTGCATGGGAGAAACAGCCTTGTCTTTTTATTTTGAAGCTTTACTTGGTACTAAGTCAACTCGGGGCTTCTGCTGCCTTGGAGAGACTCATTTGTCTTGAACACTGGCATGTTATCTTTAGCAAACATATATATATATATATAAAATTAGATAGATAGATAGATAGATAGATGGATGGATAGATGTGTGTATATATATATGTGTGTGTGTGTGTGTGTGTGTGTGTGTGTATTTGTCCTGGAACAGGGCCCACCCAATATTTGGGAACCATCTACTTTCTGCTGTCACGACCCTGAATGTAGGGAAGGGGAAGCCATCATTTTCATCACTAGAATTAACAGCCCAGCAATAAGACTTGTCTGTCTTGATCAGTGTAAACTGCTGTGTTCCTCATTATGCTGAGGAATCTCTGAGTGCAAAGCTGTGGTGTGTGCCAAATCAGGGCTGTCCCTCACCAGGCCAAATTTATTCTTACGCCATTCTCCATAGACTTTCACCCTCTCCTCTCAGCTTCTCCTGCCTTGACAGTCCTGAACACTGAATCACATTTCCACTGCTTGCTCAGACATCACTGAAGCCAGTATTTGTGTCACCACAGTCTGGCCCTGCATATGTGCCGTAGGCATGTTGTCCATCAAGAGCTGCAGTGAGAAAAGGGACATATTTGCCTTCCATAAGGAGGCATTGCTGTGAAGGGAAACAGTGCAGAGCTGTGTGCCATAGCCTGGGTGGCCTTGGTCTGCTGCAGCATGGAAAGTGAGTGGCAAGATAGCTGATGACAGCTGACATGGCTGTGAACCACATCCTGAGTCCTGCCTCTGATGTCCTTGTCTTAAGGAAGATGTGGAAGGCACACACACACACAAAAAGGGAATTTAAAAAAAAAAAAATAGGGAGAGAAGGGCAGGCCCTTTGGGGGTTTGTGACACGTCACTGTCAGAGTGGGATGCTGCAAAGATGGCTGTTTGCTTCAACCCACTGACACTGTTCTTATGCTACTTCATGAAGCCTGTTAGTAACCTTTCCTGGTCTTGGAGTCAGCCTTCCTGTCTCTAAGTATTTTGTCTGGCAAAAGATAATAATTTTGTCAGTCAGTGAGAGCTCTCAAGTCATTCACAATCTGTGTTTTCAAAGCAGTCTTGAAATTTTTGAAACAGATTCAAAATTCTGTTTTGTTTTGGGTTGTGATGACACAGGACACAAGGTGGCTTTGGATTTCATTTGAATTCCACTGGCAGGGTTTAGAGAAACATAATCCTGGGCTCGATCCTCCTTTACATAAGTGAAGGAGACCCCAGGTATCCCAAACCCTTTTCTTAACCCTTTTCTGTATCTCAACATGTCACATTCTGCTTCATGCTGCCATGGACATCCTGCATTCTTATCCCATTCCTGGCTTTGCTGCATAGCCTGTGAGCAGTCTGGAACAATAATTATCTCACAGAAGATTTTTAGGCTCACTTTTAGCCTGTCTCTAGTGTCTTGAGTGACACTTTAAAATGCTGTTCAGGGCAGAACTAGAGCTCACATGAGTTTTGGCACCCGGTTGATCCACAAGGCATGTCATATAAAGCCCACGTCTTCTGTGCACCTCTCTAGTGGTTCTCTGCAAGTAGGAGTGAGTCAAGTAGAAATGTGAAGAACGAGTCAGAGGTGTTAGACTCAAGCTTTCCTGTAGAGCTCTGATACAGAGATCATTTTGGTCTGAGGAAGGGCAGCCAAAGCACTGAAGGATGGAATCCAAGAAACTCCTGCCAGTAGACCAGCATGTGAGAGTTTTCTAACTCACATCAGGTGTTCATTGTCTTTGTTGATCTTGAACCCAGGGCCACAGGTGGGGTAGAGCTCTCTTCTGGTAATAACTTATGTGAGAAGGGTACTCATATTTGATGAGTTCAGAATTTTATGCAAACCATTATGATATTTTGGTGCTTTAGTAGAGGAGTCTGAACTTCTGACCCCTTTAATCTCACTTGATCTAGAACTTCACCTCAGGGAAGTCACAGGAATACCACCTGTCAGCATGGCTTTGAAGGAAGACAGAGACAGCCAGGCTGTGTGGAAAGCACCAGCTTACACTGTTTCATAAGCACAAGGGTCTTAAATCAAGCATATGTGCAGTAATGCAGAATTGGTAATTCTGGGTTGAAGGAAAAGGAGTAAGGATTTGGAGTGGGCACCAGCAACAGATGTAGACACACAATATAACACACTTTTCTTACTAAGTTACTAATATTTCTTCAGGGGGACAAGGCATGCAGCATTATTTTCAATATCTCTGCTGTCCCTTTCCTGAGGCTCTCAGCAGCCTTTGCAACCAATTCACTGAGTGTCTGTCTTTCAAAGACAGAATACACTGAAGGCCAGCATGAGGACAGGAATTACACTGCCAGCCTCCAGATCTTTACATTACAATTTTATCCTCTCTACTTTATCATAAACACAAAAAAACCCCAAGGAAGACAACTTGCCTTGTGCTGCAGGGATTGACCTGCCAGTAACTGACAGAGCTCAAAGTCTGAACTCAGGGCATTCCTGTTCCTTTACCCACATTAATTCTTGGTGTCTGCCCAGCCAGTAGCTTATACTGCTGCTTTTCTCTTGGTAAAGGCACTCACTAATTATCTCTTTGATCCCTACCTCATTTTACTAGATTTGTGAAAATATAAGAGCCTAAAGCCCTCTGTCTGTCTATCAAAGAGCTCAGTCAGCTCGGAGGCTGAGCAGTGGCAGACACTGCAGATGCACAGAGACAGTGTGATCACATCACCCTCATTTCCTTGGCAAACCACATTAGAAATCCTGCTCCAGCTGTTTCATCTGTGCCTGGAGGAAATGTTCCCACAATAGCTTCTGCCCACTGGAGTCCTGAGGAGCATCCAGGAGACAATCAGCAAAGGAATTAATGCCATCTGCAGGAGATATTTATTGTGCAGAGCCTCGTGCCCTAGATCCCTCTTTAATGAAATGCTAAACGTGACTGCTTGATGGAGGAGATACTTCACACTCCAGCAGAGAGCCCACAATCCAGGGACAAGCCAGTGAGGTCAGTACATCAATGGGTGATGTCTAAGACCTTCCCCCTACACAAGAATGTAAGGGGACTTCTCAGCTCCTTCCCCTCCTACTGCAGATGCACAGGACAGGTTACCCAGTTTAAAACATGTCACGTATTGCTGTTGTATTTACCAAGTCCTCCTCTACTGGTAGGGTTGTCCTTGCCTGTTTTATATACCACTCCAAGAAGCACAGATGCTGTTACCTCATGAAAATTTCAAATAAGAGCTCATTTCCTGGCAATGAAAGGTCCTAACTTGCATTGATTCAGGTAACCCAGTTTAAAAATTCAGTTCAGATTGACTGATGACCAATACCATTAGAAACTCAGTGCTTTGATTCAAACCTGTATTGAACTGCTGATCTAGAGGGATGTTTGTTAAGAGAACAAGTACCACTAATGTGGTGTAATGTATCCATTAGGCCTGTAGAATTAATAATTTAAACTCACCGGGCAAACTCTCTGGCTTTTCCTCCTTTAAACATACATATTTCTGTGTCCTTGCAGCATGTTATCTGAAGACCTGGACTGCACTTGGAGGATATCAACATGTAAACCTTGGGAGGGGGAAAAAGAAGAAGAGATGGAAACCATTCCAGACTGTTAGCTTTGAGCCTACAAGTCTGCAGAGGCATGTTGCTGGTGAATGAACTGATAGTCCAGTTAGTTAATCAGCATGGCGTGACCAGGTTTTCAAAACTATTTATTTACAAGAAATCTCAGTATAAAGCAGCATTTTCTCTTTCACCCTAATGTATAATGAGACCTTGCCCTAAAAATAATCCCTTTTCTTTCTCCTTTCTGTGGAATGTATGCTGGATCCATGATGTTCCCTGGCTGACCCCAGCCAGGCAAAGCCAACATAACTAGACTGTAGTGCACAATGTAAGATCTGATGCACAGCCCACTGAAGCTGGTAGAACTCCTGTTACCTCTGGTGGGTTTTGGATCAGGCCACTAAGGATTTTTTTATTACTTTAAAATAGTCTCAACACAATTGTAACCATGGGTTTGTGATTTTATCCTGCTATGTGATTTTATAATGCCGTGGGTGTACTCTGACTCAGCAGCTGCTTTCTTCTGTCATGCTCAGCTTTTAGATCTTTACCTTGGATTTTTAACCACCTGGGACCGATTTCAATCACTTGATTATTAAGAGAAACTCTTCTTCCATAGCATCCATATTTTTATTATTGATTTATTTTTGTTTTGTTGTCTTTCATTGTTGCACTCTCTTGGCTTAGCTCCAGTCCTGCATTGAAGTTGCACTGATCATATTTTTCCTCTTTAAACTTCACGCATGTAAAAATTTCCTATTTTTTTTATCTGACAGATCTTTTTAAATAGATGTACTTCTTCATCCCTTTGTTATTATTCCTCTGGCAAGTCACATAGTTTCATTGTGTTCTGCTTTGTTCATGTCTTTTGTTTAGCTCATCCTTTCATCTTGCTATGACTACTCTATGTATCACCACAGGTAAAGATGGACAGACTTTTTCCCCCTTCCCCGGTTACAAACACCCCTGACCCTAAGACAGCAAACAGCCTTAGGTTCCAGAACTGATGGCCTCTAAATTACTGCAGTTTCTTGATACATTATGAAAATTGAGCATGGGACAGCTGTTTTTAGTAGCTGAAAACTGTTTCATAGAATATATTTGTTTTGTCACACAAATACTCTGTATTGAAGGGGTATTAAGACATGGCTGCATCTTCAGTGGCTGTTGCTCTGTTTTCTTTATTATTATACCTTCAAGCAAGTTGTGCCAACTTACACTCCCTCTCCTTGCACTAACATCAATCTGGACTGACTACCCAGAAATACAGGGAGTTCTGCAGGTGAGAGAAGAATCATTTGACAGGAGTGCAGTTACCTATTTTAAAAAATCCCCCAGAAACCTTCACTTGTTACAGTATATGCCTGGAAGTAGCATGTATTTTTCTGTGCCTTGATATTATATTTTCAATGTGCTTTTTTGCTTTTCTTCCTGCCAAATTCTGTTTTTCATTGAAGTCAGTGAAGCAACATCTATCCTGAATTACTGCAGTATAAACCTTTATGAGCACTGGTGAAGTCAGCTGATTTATTCAGCATTTACACTGATCCAATTTGTCCACGTGGAAATCTTGCCGCTGATTTTGATGATCCCAAGAATTGGCTGTTCTGTGAACTCCTCTTTGGTTTTTGAATACTATTTCAATGGTCTGGTATGTCTTGTGGGACTTTTAGTAGCTTGCCTTATTATCGGATATGATAGAAATGTCATTGACAAGTGGAATAAAATTACTTTTAATTCATGTCCATTCTGGTACGTGGGAAGTGTTTTTCCTAAGTTTGGTTGCCTCTTCTGTTTGAAAGAGTAATATCCTATTTTTCTAACCCCTTGGACAGTTTCAGGATAAAGTGAAAGGAGGAACATTTCTGGCCTACATGAGACCATACAGCCAGTCTGCCACAGCTAGTACATTCAGGAGTTGCTAGAGGTCAGTAATGCTCAAGTATCAGCAAGGTGAGCTCTTTGTTCATTTTCAAAATAGCACCCAGAAAATGTTGAGGCCTCTTCAAAATGGTGCCTCGGTGGTCTCTGCAGGGCTTTCCTGCCATGAGGGGACAGTGGTCAAAGCAGGTCACCAAAGGAGGTGTCCCAGAGCCAGCTCTCCACCACCCTGAGTTGCTGGCACCAAAGTAAACACCACTGCATTGCTGCAGCGACGCTCCTACAGCAGCATATGAAAAAATCAAAGTGTGCACAAAAAGTTTGATCCTTCTGCAGAATATTAAACTCCATTACTGTAAACTAAACCACAGCTGGTGGTGTGAGAGCAGAGGATGATTTCCAAAGTTGTGTGGGCACTAGAGGATAGGCATAGGCAACTTGAAGTATTTTTTGAAAGTGCCCAGCAAGGATTGAGATCAATAGGAGCTAGACACCCGCCTTGTTCAGAGGCTTTTGAAAACCATACTGGAAATCTAACTTGCATATTGATGCTCATAAATATCTTTGAAGTCTTGCTCTTAATATAATTGAGAATTGAGCCATTGTATCTTCAGTACTTCTGAAGATAAATGTCGGTACCTTACAGTGCTATTGATTGGTATAAAAATAAAGGCTTTATATTAAACCACTTAATGTGACAGAGAAGGGAGAATGCAGCAATTCCTCTAATGTCCTTAGTGCTTCTGTGTCATAGGTAATCTTATTTTTGTCTTACTAATGTACTGGTATCAGTTCTCTTCATTTATTTATGTTAACATAAATTTTCAGCCATGTTTGAGAAATGCAGCTTATGCTGGAAATGGTCCTTGTACACTACATCACCCTGTTGTAGGTGTGACAGACCCATACAGAGGAGGCATCAAACACAGGCAGCCTAAATGACATTTTACTGCCCAAAGAGCAGAGCTCTGGTGACAGCAGTGGGAGTGGAAGGCAGAATGCAGTTGTCTGACTGAAGAATTAGTGCCTGTTTCATACTTTGAGTGGCATAGATGCAAATTTCATTATCTCTAACAGGCTATGGAAATTACCTGTTCTTCATTGTCATGTATCTAGTTTTGGATTTGGCCCATTGTTCTGCATTGGACATGCCTTTTTTTTTTTTTTTTTTTGGGGGGGGGGGAAAGCTGTTAAATGTATGCACAGAGTAATGTTATTTGATGAAACAGGGGGAGGTGGGAAGCAGTAAAATGTATGTCAAGTCAATATCAGTGTCCTGGGCCGATGAACAGTGTCTTTCTTCCACAAAGCTGCTTTGGGCTTCCCTTTTTTGATGCAGTGCTCCTGCATGCTGAAGGCACCAGCTAATGCCTGGAGTCCAGCTTTCTTTTCTTTCCTGCACATATTACAGGCAGAGACAGATGGAAGCTTGAAATTGCTGGCCTCAGCTCCTGGATCATGTTGGCATCTTTTGCTTCTTAGGGGGCAGCTGCATTCTGCAAAACAGCACCGTGCACGTATCTTGATATGTAACCCTAGAAGAGGCCTTCTAAATATAAGTGGGGGTTCTTTGCTGCCATATGAAGGGGGTCAGCCAGGCACTCCAACATGTGGTGTGAGTTCCATCAGACTGCACAGCAAGAAAAAAAAAATCAAAGGGACAATACGAAATTAAATTCTTCGTGTGCCTCCCTGCAGGCACACCCAGGAGTTTACAGCTTGTGACTTGATAGACTAGCACTGGCTCTTCAATTTATGTGGGTATAAGCATATAAGGATCTATAAGCAGTGAGGCTCCAGAAGTTGTTGTTTTGTACCTGTATCTTTGGATGTGGGCTCACAGCGTGGCATGTGTTCTGCCTCTCAGCCTGGAGATAGGTTGTATGTGCTGCCACAGCACCCACCACTCTCAGCATCAGTCCAGTTGCATCTGCTGGAACAGAGCAAACATCTCTTCCAGGCTCATTTCCTTACCCAGACCCTAACTCAGTCTGCCAGTTATTTAAGATGGATTTTGCTGCTGGTTTGCCTCAGGAGGGGAGAGACTGGGCCATCTCCCCAGTTAGGTTTTGCTTTGTGTGACTGTGTGTGCACATGCAGTCAAGGAGGCATTTGAAGGACTGGGTTCGCCAAGGCAAGTCAGATTTAAATACAGAGAAAGTTACTGGCTTGATGTGGGGCCAAGCTGGTAAGAAAGATCCTGGTTACCTGACAGCTGTTCAGGAGCCTTCGTTGTTTGCTGGAGGGAAGAGTCCACATCACAAACCTTGAATAGATGTGGGAATGGGGGAGGCACCTCCAGGCAAAGTGGGAGCCCTCAGCAGGCACAGGCAGTACCTTCAGGCTCAAACACTACCTGAATGTCAGTTCCCTCTTGTGACCCTCCCATCTCCAACCGCATTTTTCACTAGCAGATCTCAGAAGGTGGGCAGTGCTGGACTAGAGAAGGGATGCAGTGGCCCGTGAGCCATTTTTACGTGCGCTCCCAATTTTCCATCTGCGGAGCACAACGGCATGTTCTGCACGCACGGCAGGGCCACGTGTCCCTGAAATGTGAGCAAGCCCATCAGGAGCCTGCCCGACTTCCTCCCTGGCAGCATGGCAAAGTGGGCTAAATTCAGAAGGCACCTAGAAGGAGGAGGGGGCTTGGAAACAGATCAGTTGGCCGGTGTAAAAAACGGAGGAACGAACCTGGGGCTCCAAGGTGGAGTGAAAGGTTATAATAAGGAATTCAACCAGAAGGTTTCTGCAGTTAAATTTATCCTGCTTTGAACACCAGGGTAAGTTGTGCTGCTGCTCCCACCTAGCTCACTCTCTGCAGCACAGAAGTTACAAGAAGCACTTGCTCCTCGTGTGTCCTTTAAAATGTGATTTATGGCATGTCTGAATTTGATCTACCAGCTCATGTCTGAGGATGGCTCCTCTGGGTTTGTCATATCTCACTGTAGGGCTGAGTCAGCTTTCACTTCATTTGCAATGACTTCTCTCTGGCTAAATAAGCTTGGATTGTGGCAGTGAAAAAGAGTTTTGCCAGAGAGCAACTTATTCTTCGGGCCTTTAAACTGCATGGTCTGAGGCCTTTAGGGCACTGCATTTCTTTTTTGACACATACTCTGAGGTAAGAGAAGGGAAACTCCACTGAAATGAAGGGTTGCACACCAGAGCAGGTCTGTGGTCACAGTGAGCCATGGCAGCCTTGTCTGCACATTTCAACCAGTGTTCAATGGGGACTTAATTGTCTTTTGATTTTAATCAACTGCAGGAGATAATCCCAACAGTGAAAATGAGAGATTCTGGCCTAAAGCACAGTGATTGGTGAGTGCCATCCCTGACTTTTGTGCCTGAAAGGTCTGTAAGGCCATTCTTCACCCCGTCTAATACAAGATATGCGTTCCCCTGATACAGATCTCTCCTGACTTCAGATCCTGTTTGGTCCTTACTGTCTTTTAAAATGAGTCAGCTGATGAAGAAAGGTGGTAAGTGATATCTCCAAGGGGTAGAATGACTCAGTAGTAAAGATGTCACTTCACTTGACCCCTCAGCCTGTACAGCACCAAAAGTGCTCTGTAATGATTGTGAGAACTTTGACCAGGTCTGCTGAGTCTCATCCTCTTATGAGACAAGGGACAAATTGCCTTAAAATTAATGTCTGAATAAGATGCTCTGTGTAAGATTTAATAGTCAGGCCAGGTCCAGTTCATGTTTGCTGAAGAAAGTAGGAGAGAGTGAGGGGAAAAAGGAGCTTTGCTTGTGGCTACTGACATGGTTGACTAACAGAGACCACGTCCCTCTTCATATTCTGCAGGTGCTTTACAAATGTCTGCTTTTAAAACCCCACGTTGCTCTACCAGGTGGTGTAGCACAGTCATGACACCAGATAAAGCATTTAATCAGTATTTTATCTTGATTTGTGGGCTGTGAACACTCCAGAAGTGGACTGTGGGGTTTTTTTAAGGGAATTTCTTGTTCAGAACTATTCAGTTTTGTTTTCCCCTGACCCTTTCACCCCAATGTTGGGAGTGCATAGTGAGGGCTAAGCCTGAGTGGGCTGTTGCTGTGTCTGAGAGACATGGCAGTTCAGAAAACGAGAGAGTTTTGATAAATTATTTCAATGGCTAGTGACACTCTGACATTCTCACTAGGGAGGTTAATCAGGAGCCCCATTTGTGATACATGTGGAAGGTCCTGATGGAAGAATGTGCACCAGCTTCCCATCTGTTTCATCCTCATCTGGTAGTAAGAGAAGAAAGGTTAAGACAGGTATGTAAAGGGGCAGAATAGAAAAGGTATTTTGTAGTCTTTGGAATGTAGAGGCTAGTCCTGGATGGAGTGGAAGAGGGGGAGTCTTTAAGCCCTTCAGGCTGGAAAGCATGGAGGGAGGCAAAAAGTCACACATGCTGTTAAAGGGAGGAGCAAAACTCCAGAATTCCAGAAAATCAGGGGGTGGATGAGCTCTGCCAGGCCCCTGTGGCATGTCTTTAGCTAATCTCTTGCTTCCCACATCTCCTGCATTAACAGCTGTGAGGGAATTGGGCTCCCACTCAACCTGATGGGAGAAAACAGCACTCCAGTGAATGTGAGGACTGTGCATGCAGACGTGCCCAGGAGGAGGCAGGGGCATGAGTTAGTTTTCATGGTGTAATTTCATCCCACCCTCGATATTCACGAGGACCAGCACCTCCCAAAATGAGCTGTGGGCTGGTTGCTGCAGGACTGTCACAGAGAGGGGGAGGACAAGAGCCAGGGTGGAAAAGGGGAAGGAGAAGACAGCAAGTGAGGCTCAGCCACCACGAGGCTGGGATAGCTGTGGATGGGACAGAGGCCACGGACACAGGCAATTCCCAAAGGTTTGGGCACGTAGCACACCAGGGATGGATGGTCCATCATGATGTAGGGAGGAACCACCACATTTAATACCAGACTTTAAACTGAATAATGCTGGTACCTGAGGTAGGTTGGACACCACAGCCTCGTGAGCTGCTAGCTAGTCCTCACCCTGCAGTTTATCACCTCTCTGGGGTTCTGAGAAGCAACAAAAAGCATTGCAAAGGAGCAAGGGCAGGCCCCAAGTGAAGGACAGTCTGGCTGTTGTGCAGATCATCGCCATGGGGCAAGAGGTGGAGCCCTGCCCTGTAGACAGAAGTTTGTGCCCTCGTTCTGCCAAAAAAACCCCAAAACTGGGGAGAGCACAACAATTGAGTTTGGAGGCAAGGAATTTGGTGGTGCTGAGCTGAGTGAAACACCAAACCCCCAGCCAGAGCACCTTTATTGACAGCAGTGGGAGGGCACGGGGGCTGTACTTTACAAAATGCAGCTCCACAGAAGTGAAATCTCAGCCAGTTTATAGAGTGAATTTCACTAAGGGATACTGTACATTCCGTGGTTAATTGCTACATATCCTTCTAAGTTACATCAGTCATTACACGTCCTTCTAAGCTCCACAAACACCTCGTAAATTACCTAAGGCGTACTTTTTAAGGGCTTTAGACAAATTATTAGAAGATTACACAACTTCTGGCTATTTATTTCTTTTCCTAACCAGGCAGTGTTTACTGATTTAAGTCCCTGGGATAGGGGCAGGTCTTTTGATTTATTTCTTACAGCTGCAGGGCTTGTCTCCTTTCGGTTATTAGGGAGAAAAGAAATGAAAAGTAGTGGCGGTGAAGGCAGGGCTGGGGCTGATGGAGCTGAGGGGAAAGGGAGAGAGCGGGGTCGGGAATTCTGAGAGAAATACAGCAGTGGGATTGGGGATGGGGATGGGGATGGGTAAGGGATGGAGGTGGGGATGGGATGGAGCCCGGGATAGAGTCCCAGGGGTGGGGCTGGGGTTGGGATGGAAGGGGGGGATTGATCCCGGGATGGGGCTGAGGAAGCATCCCGGGATGGGATGGAGCCCTGGAATGGGATTGAGCATGGATTTTGGGATGGGGATG
>VXBX01003372.1:143967-213254 GCA_013400415.1 Scytalopus superciliaris | reverse complement strand
CTTGGGAAGGCACCGCCGCACCTTGGTGCTGCTCGCAGGGACCTGCTTGGCCCCTTCTGGGGGCCGAGCTGTACCTCAGTTAGGGAGAATCATTGAAATTGTCATTTGCAGCCTTTGCTCTGAGCGTGGTGCCGCTTCACGGTGACACCTCTTCGGGTTGGTCGAGTTTCTGAGGCTCTCCGGCTCAGAAAGCTCCGCCGCACCGAGGGGTTTGCTCTCCTGCCTGCGGGCTGTCCGGCTCTCAAAGTACCCGTGTTTAGTCTGGCTTTTCCCTGCTCTTAGATCCGTGAAAATGGGGAACACGAGCAGCGAGCGAGCGGGGCTGGAGCGGCACGGGCACAAGGGGGCCCGAGGGGACAGCGCGGGGGGCGCCGCCAAGGAGGGGGACAGGCCAAAGATCCTCATGGACAGCCCCGAGGATGCGGACTTGTTCCACTCGGAGGAGATGAAGGTATTGATGGTTTGTGCCTGCCTTCCTGGCTGGGTTGTGGGGCCGCTTGTTACCGACCTGCGGCGTCGTTGAGTTTACACAAAACTGACCACCCCCTTTTGTTTCCCATGCCAAGGGGCGAGTGTGCAGTGACCGTAATGGCATGGTCCCCAACAAAAATTAAGTGTAGAAAACTGAAATGTAACTGGCTCTGAGGACAGTGCCCCAGCTTCCTTTGAATCCTTAAGGCCTTTGCAGTTACCAGTGACGTTTCACCTGCCTGTTCTTTTCCACATCAAAAGATCTGTTGTACTTTTTGCTCAGG
Organism: Scytalopus superciliaris; assembly: GCA_013400415.1. Classification (NCBI taxonomy): domain Eukaryota; kingdom Metazoa; phylum Chordata; class Aves; order Passeriformes; family Rhinocryptidae; genus Scytalopus; species Scytalopus superciliaris. The sequence continues at coordinate 212,499 of VXBX01003372.1, read as the reverse complement.
GTGAGGTGGGTTGTTGGAAATGTCTTGCTGCATGTCATGTTTCATAAGAACATCTAACAGAAAATCACACTTAGATTTTGACTGTTGGACAGAACTGTTTTCTACAGGCAGCTCGTGGTCCTTTTACCAACTATAAATTCTGTGCCTACAGTATTTGTACAGCCTAAATGCTTCATAAGTGTATTTCTTCTTGATTATTTATCTCTCTCTTTTTATATCTCTGTATTTCAAACGCTTTGGTAAGCTTGAGGGTTTTGGGGTTTTTTTAACCTAATTGGAACTGGAGGGAGTGGCATTATTTTGCATTCTGCTCTTTCTGCACATTTAGAAGGCTTTAACATCTTTGCAGAGTTTGTGCAAATGAAGAGGTGAACTGCATCTAGAAATGCAGTTTACAAGTTTACATTCTCCATCTGACAAAAACTACTTGTAGACTTTTGCCTCAGAGAATCATGCACAAGGGCAGAGAAAGCCTTCAGTACAACACAGGTTGACTGAGTTTGCCAGGAAATAACTCCTTTTGATTCAGATGTTGTGCTTGCAGGCTCCATTGGAGAAAGAGGAATTTCTGGCTTGGCAGCAAGACCTGGAAGTGAATGATAAAACCCCCACTCAAGCTCGGCCAACGGTGTTTCGCTGGACTGGAGGAGGGAAGGAAGTTTATTTGTCAGGGTCCTTCAACAACTGGAGCAAAATTCCCCTGACAAGGAGGTAATAAAGTGGTGCTGCAGTGCTGCTCCCCACAGCCTGGGAGTGCTCAGTGCTGTGAGAAAGGGGTCAGTTCACAGATGGGGACTGTGCTTGGATTTACTGCTCCTGAAGCCTGTGATAAGAATCTGACTTTTTGATTCTTGGATAGCACAGGAGGGAAGTTGAGCAGTGTGTCAGTTTTAAAGCAGTGATTTATTCATTAGGTACCAAACAGGAATGACCCAAAACAGTCCCTGTTGTGCAGTCTCTGACTGGGGTGTGGAAGGGGAAGCTGGTTCTAAGCACAGTGTCTCTGGTGACACCTGTATGTCCTTGCCATATCAGTGGGTCAAAGGGTCCAGATTCTGCTTAGGAAAATCTGAGCCTGAGATGCTGCAGGTAAACTGCACAAATGAGAGGATAAATCCATATTAAGGTCCCAACTGCTTCTTCCTGCCAGAGAGCTCTGCAGCTCTGCTTAATTCAGTACCTGAGTAAGTATTTCATTGACACCAATGCAGGTTTTTTCAAAAATTTAAAACTCAGTGTGTGGCAGAGAGTCTGAGTTTAGCTGTTGGTCTGAGCCCTGCTGCCTGTCAGTGATGGCATATCTGTGAAAGACTGATCTCCCAGGTCCTGGTGTGTCTCATATCAGTGAGTGGCTGCCTGCACTGTCACTGGTGCAGAAGGGTCCTAATTTCTTAGGAAACTTGAGGGAGGAGCACTATGGCCTGATAAAATGGCATGGGAGGCTTGTTCTGTGCATGTGAAATAAATTATTGAGATAGGAGCTGGAAGAAAGGCCAGTGGAACATCAGTATTACTGTCACACTCTTAAGTGGAAAGCCTGAGAGACAAAAAAATGGTGAAATGAATCTGAAAGAAGGACAAAAATGTCTCTTTAAAAAAAAAAAAAAAAAGACAGGTTTGTGTGTTGTCATTTTATGTATGCTGGGAGAGGAAGTGTTTGGGCCTCTTTAGAGGCTGGATAAAATCACATTACTGAACCCAGTACACTCAAGTAAAAGAGCTTGTTATTCCAAATTTAAATTTCACATCTAGCTCTGTGGTGGGATGCTTGCACTCCACACCTGAGCAGAAGGGAAGTGGCAGCTGAGCATCAGCTGCGTCTCAGCTTTTTGAGATGCTGGTAAAACCTGAAGAATCTGGAAGTTCACAGCACAGGAGTATCAAAATTGCCAAGCAGCAGCTACTCAGCCCCAAAGTAACTCAGAAGTATCGAGTTGCTGCTTTTACCTGGTCGTTGTTCATTTATTTCATAGGTATTTGTGAAATGCAGTTTATGAAGGCAAATACTGAAAGGCGAGGAAATCTGAGAAAGCTGATCTTGTTCCATCAGCAGGAGTCTCACAGATAAAAAGGTCTCGTGCACTAACAAGTAACATGAAGGTGTGAGGGTGACTTTACAAAAGCTCAGTGCCAGTCATTTGATGTCAGGAACGTGGGGGAACTTACTGTCACTGAGGAAATTATCATTAACATTAATCATAATTTGGTTCTTTACCTTTAGATTGCATCAGAGATTCTCTTAAATGCGGCACTGCCTTCTTAAGGTTTTGCACGTTACGGTGGCTTGTGCTCTGTGTCACAGTTTATAGACCAACACACTTTTCAGAACCTTTCAGGGCTAATTGTTTGTCTTAAATTCCAGTCACAATAACTTTGTGGCAATCCTGGACCTGCCAGAAGGAGAGCACCAGTACAAGTTCTTTGTGGATGGGCAGTGGACACACGATCCTGCAGAGGTAACATTTGCTTTGACTCACTGTTAATTCATTGAGGCACCTGAAGGTGAGAAACTGGCTGGTTTCTCTCCCAAGAGCTGGTCCTTTCAGAGAGAAGGTGTCAGTTAACAGCAGAAGCTTGCTGTTGAAGCTGGTGAGAAAGAGGTTTCTGATCCCAGCTGGACTAGGTGGCAGCATCAAACTGAGCCTCCTAGGGCAGGAGATGTAACAAATGAGGGACAGGATCTCTTGGCCATTGGTTTATAAGTGATGCCAAGCTTTTCTTGCCCAGTGCCAAACTGCCTTTTATAATACTGTAGCATTGCTGACAGCCCAGATCTCGCTGTGCTGCACTGGCTCTCTGTGCCAGGATGTTGCCATTGCTGCTCTAGATCTTTTCATAGTCCAGTAATTGTGCCAGGCCTGTTTTTCCTCCTGTGCTATCAAATGAGCTTTAACCCCAGCCCACTCAGCTGTCCCCAGCTGCTTCAGAACTCAGCATTCACACCTGCTGGTTCCTTCTTGCTGTCTTGGCAAACCTCACAGAATTTACCTTGCAGTACATTCAGCTCTTTGAACCCTCTGCCTTGGACTCCAGCCTTAACTTTGTAGCAAACCAGCAGGACCAGCCATGCTGTGTCCTACATCAGGCCCTGCAGGTCTGAGCCTGGCTCCATAAGCCCTGTAGATCTGGAGGTGAAGCTTAATCCTGATGTCACTGGTAACTTCAGCCCAGACCTGACCCTCCCCTTGTCTGTAGCCCAAGAATCAATCAAGGGCTGTGGGCCTGGCAGGTTCAACAGACATTTTTCCCTCCTAGTCCTTAATCCTGCACTTGCTCTTAGCCTAAAACATCGTATATTAAAAGCAACATACTTCATTCTTTGTAATGCTGATTTTGTAGGTTTGAGAATCCAATAGCACCACAACCTTTTTTTATTCTGATTTTTGTATGTTGTGTCTCCCCAGCCAGTAGTAACCAGCCAACTGGGTACTGTCAACAACATCATCCAGGTGAAGAAAACTGACTTTGAAGTATTCGATGCTTTGATGGTGGACTCCCAAAAATGTTCAGACATGTCTGGTATGAACATACTGGTAATTTTATAACACGCTCTTTAAAACTGTTAAAAATTTAATTTTCCTTTTTATCTGGAGTTAGAGCTCCAGTACAGATTAATCTCCACTTGTGTCAGGCCCTGTGGATGTGAGCAGGAATCACAAATGCACAAAGGAAGAATGTGGAATGCACAGAGGGAGCCTCTGACAGAGCAACACAGGTCACTGTTGACCTGATGAGGAGCAAGTAATGGGTGCTTGATAACTGTTTGCTCCTGCAATGTGCAGTGGCTAATTTTAGGGCACTCATTGGTGGCTCAGTCTCTGCTTTACCACAGTAAACCAACGTTGACAGCCTACATTGCTCTTAATTGCAACTTCCTCTGCTAAATATGTGGCTGAGGGGGTCAGAAGTTGCACATTGAGGGAGAAATTAGGTGCATTTAGCAGTACTAACACAGGCTCAGGAATATATCACGTTCTCACGTGTAAGAAAAATTACCTATATTTTAGAATAATACAGATTTTTTTTGTTTTCAGTTTCATGTTCCTGTGTAATAGAAGAGAGGTAGGACTTAGGTTGAGCCATGTCTGAGCTCAGCCTTGCCACCTGTTTGTTACCGAGCTCTGTAGGGATGGAGACCGTGACTGAGTTGGTCACATCCTCCTTTGAGCCTGAGACAGAAGGTGTGTTTGGTTGGTTTTTGCTCTGTGCAGCTTTGCCCTGGACAGAGCCTTTTTGGACAAAGTATTATTTGTGAGTCCAAGCCAGGAGGAGATTCCAGTAGGTACCTTCCCCCCACGTGCTGTAACAGCATTTCCTTGGACTGATTTAGACTCTGAAGAGCTCTTTCCATAAAGAGCTCCTCTCTGTGCAGGAGTAGCAGTTTGCTTTCACAGGTACATCATGTTTTTGTGCTTCCCTTAGAGGTAACATAGAACAGCCTGTGCACCGTGGGGTGTTTGCTGGAGAGGTGCTGGGCAGAGGTGACAGAGGAGCTCTGGAGTGAAGTCAGGCCCTCAGAACTCTGCTGCCCAAATCCTCACAGCTCATTTCAAGCCAGACTTTGGGCATTTTAAATCCCCTTGTGGGCAGTGACTGATCCTCTGGCACCGCAGCAGCTGCTGCAGTTGTACTTAGGTGCCATTGATTTCTTTTGGCCACATGTACCTACAAAGAGCAGATATTCTCTACAAAGTATTTAAGATTAAATATTTACCATCTCTCTGGCAGAGCTGTCAAGTTCACCCCCAGGACCATATCACCAGGAGCCCTATGTTTGTAAGGCAGAGGAGCGTTTCAAATCACCACCTATTCTCCCCCCACACCTGTTGCAGGTCATCCTGAACAAGGACACAGGCATTTCTGTGAGTACTTTTGTTTGTTTTGCTGAATAATGGCCTTGAGGGTGGAAACAGATGGGGAAAAAAATCTGGGAACAGACAGGGAACAGCTTAGGAAAAACCTTAGGATAGTTGCCGTGTTGGTAAGTTGCTTATTATATATGTCCAGATGGATTCATCTGAAGTAAGTTTATTTTTTCACTTGACTCTCTTCAAAACTGAAAACTAGATTGCTGTTTTTCTCCCAAAACCTTAATCTTCTGAACTAGTAAGATGCCAGAAGCACATAAGAGGCAGTTGCTCTCTGTTTCCCAGTCACGGTGAGGATGCAGAGGGTTTCACCCACGGGGCTGTTGGGTTGTTTTGAAGCAGTGGCTGTGTTTGTGGTGGACTCAGGGTAAGCAGCAGAGATGTAGTGGGGGCATGGCTGGTTACAGACAGTGTTTGTCACCCATCAGCTGTGGGGAGTGAACTGTGAGTTCTGTTATTTTCACACTGTCTCTCTTCTCTCCAGTGTGACCCCGCTCTGCTCCCTGAACCCAACCACGTCATGCTGAACCATCTCTACGCACTTTCCATCAAGGTGAGAGGCCTGGGCATGTTCTGCACGTGGGCCGCTTTTAGATACCTATGTCACATGCTCACTTGTTTTCCATCTCCTGTAGGATGGAGTGATGGTGCTCAGTGCTACACATCGTTACAAGAAGAAATACGTGACTACTTTGCTGTACAAGCCAATATGAGCATCATAGTTGTTTGTGACCAATTGTTCTGGGCCAGTGCAGTCTCAGACAAAAATGCTTCACTTAACCAAACATACTTCTGCTCTGTGCTGTAGCAAATGAACTCTGATTTCATATTGTTTCTGAGACTTCCAGGTTCTCCTGTATTTGCCTTATTTTCCTAGTACCACCTTGGAAGTTCTTGGAAATGGCAGCTTCATGGCAACTAGACAGGTGGCAAATGTGTCAGTGCCCGTCATCAGCTCAGTCAAAAACCCACCGATTTAATTAGGCTGAAAAATGTGAGGGCAGGAACAGATCAAAGAGCTTTAGCAGCGAGGCAGGCTGTGAGTCTGTCAGCCCAAAGTCTAGAAAGTTCCGGATTCTTGTGGAATCTAATTTGAGCATAACACTCAGCAAAAGCAAGCTCATTACTGCTTCCATAACTCATCAAACACAATCATTTCAGTAGCAAGTTGCATGGCTGAAGTGAGTGTGGATATTGATGATTTTTTTGTAGCAGCCTTTTCTGGGCAAAATCAGCAACATAATCACCTACAAGCTCGTTATTATTTTACAGTAGACTGGGGTACACTGTTTCTACTGTGAATAGCTCTGTAGTTTTTCTCTTCAGGAGAACTGAAATACTTTTCCCCTGTGGAATTTCTGGTAAAGACAATTGTTTTTAATGGCTGGATTTTTCTGTAAATCGTAAATGTGTCTTGGCAGTAATCTGCTGTTTGAAACCGGTTTCTCTTGCTGTTACTGATGAGGACTTTTTAACCTGGGAGAGCTAGCTGTGAGGACATGGATGGATTCAGTTTAGGAATTAGTTCCTCAGTAAGAGCCTGGATGTGACTGTAAGTGTCCTGTGTCCCAGTGGCCAAACTTGCCCCTTGGTGTCCGCAGCTGCAGCGTGTTGGCTGCAGCAGCACCGCAGCCCTCTGTGCCAGGGCTGGGGCTGGGCAACTTTGTATTCTAAGTGATGATAGTAACGCCAGGCTGTCTGTCCTCGATGCTCACAGCCTGTTTTTATCCCAAAACAAATGCAACATTAATGCAAACCTGCTGCCAGTGTGCCCCAGGCCTGGCCAGGTTGGGCCCTGCTGGGCCCTTCCCTTGGCTTGTTTTGGTGCCTGGGGCACTGTGACTGTGCCAATGACAACCAGCCCCGTCCCACTGTGGGGAGAACACCCTGCACAGATCTGTGAGCAGTCTGAGGGGCCAGGAGCCAGCCACAGCGGGAGGGTGGTTTGCCATCCCGGGGTCTGTTCACCAGCCTTGTTGCAATATCTCCAGTAGCTGAGTAGACCTGGGTCTAGTGCAATGGTTTTCTCTGAAAACTCTTTTCTTCATTCTGTGCTATGGATAGTGTTTGGTATTCTGAACTACAGAATTGCTTTTGTTTTCAGCCTCTTTAGAAACCAATAAAACATTTTCAAGAGAAGTGGGTGAGTTGCTTTGTTATTACCCTTCCCATCTTTAGTAACCTCTCCTTCCATGAGTTGTTTTTTTATAACCTGTAATTGCCTCATTGCAGTTTATGCCTTGGTGGGTTGTGCAAGCTTTTCATTTAGAGATGCAGCTTGAAACACTTTCTGCACTTGCACTTAGTGATGGAGACAGAGGTGTTGGTGTTCATTTGTGATGTAGAGGAGCTTTTACAGCTGTGTTCGGAGAAGGTAGCCATGAGAGTGAATTGTCAGAGTCCTGCAGGGAGGCCCTATAAATATTTTGAGTGCCTGCAGGGAAACGATAGCACAGATTTCTTATTTGACTGACCCAGAACAGATTTTTTTTTTTTTTNTTTTTTTTTTTTTTTCTAGTTGCAAGAGAAATTTTTCACATGTCAAAGACTAAAGAAGCTGAAACCTTGGGACATGGAGAACAGAAAGGCAGGTGAAAGCATGCACAGCTGAAGTGTTTCAAGATTCAGGCTCATTAGTTCTTGCTAAGCTTTGTGGATTTTTTTCCCAATTCCATATATGCATGACTCACTTCAGGCTCTAATCAGTGGAACCACAGGATGGAATAGAAAGCTTGCTTTATTTTCAATTTTTGCTTTGCAGCCCCTTGCCCTGTCTCAGCTGGCAGAGCTTTTGCAGCCCCAGAAAAGCTGTAAGGGGGGGGATCAGAGCCCAGGCTGGGGGACCAAACTGTGACCAGCAGCTGTCCCACAGGAGTGATGATCCATCCTCACTTCCACCCTTCCCTGCCCTTGGAAAGAGTGAGCCCAGCTGCCCACAGGCCCCAGGGCCTCTCCAGCCAGAGGCAGCAGGTGATGGAGGTGAGGTGTACCCTGGCACCCGTGGCCTCAGCTGACATTCCCAGGAGCCACAGCCTTCCTCAGGTAAGCCACAGCCACCCCTCAGTCCCCCAGATCCTTTCTCTCCAGCAGGAGCATCTGCAGCAGAGTGGATGAAGGAGAAGGTTTTTCTGGTTTTGCTGAGAGGGGTTGGGTTTTGGGGTCTTTTTGTTGATTTTTTGCTAGAGTGTTTTCTGCTTGACAGGTGAATGAATTAGATTAATCACTGTGTGTTCTCTTCTTGCAATGGGATGAATCAATTCCCTCCAAAGGCAAAAGCTGGATCGAGTTGGATTTATTATTGCCCACCCACAGCTCACAGTCTGTGCTGTTATGTTTATTCTTGGCTGTTGCTAGGAGAGCACATTTTTTAAGGTAGATGCAGAGAGTTTTGTTACAGTTACTTTTGGGTACTCTGGAGTAAACCAGGAGTAAAAAGAGCTCCCTACCCTCCCCAACCCCCTGAATTTCAGCACAGCCTGTGGGGGTCAAGCTGACCTGGAGTTGGTGCAGGGTTCTTGGGAATCAAAAGGCTCAATAAATAATAATTTTTTTTTTTACTCCACCAGTTTTTGGATTAGTTTAGTTTTGTTACAATTCGGATCATGCATCATAGGACTGCAACAATGAGCTTTAAATAAGTATTCTTTGTGCACAGTAAAGGAAAGAAAGGAACATTGAACAAGTCAGCATTTCATCATATACATCATAGTAGGCACAATAGATAAATCAAGCAGCTCGGGATTTATGTAGAGCATTTTCATGGAGAATGTCATGTAGACCGAAACGTAAGAGGAGCCATTAGTAACCCACCCCCACAGCCTCCACCAAACCCTTTATCAGGGCTGAGGGGGTGGGTATGTGCACAGAACCAAAAACACTGAACAGTAGGAGGACAAATTAAGTTACTGTAGGCAGCAGTGTGAATATTAAAAACCTCTTCCTGTGAAAGAATACTTCAGACCCTGTAAAAACTGGTTCAGTTAAAAATAGATGTATTTACATTTAAGTCTGATCTAGCAAGTTTTCCCAGCAGGTGTAAGTTGAGCTGTACATTAACTCTGCAGGTTGTACTCAATCTGACGGGATTTGTGAATGGTCTTTTTTTAAAGTTGCAGCTATTAGGCCTTAAAGCACCAGCATGTTACAGCAGTGGGATGAGGAGCTGTCTCTGTCCGCTTTGCTACGAAGATGCTGCTGGGATAAATCCCAAACCTGACATTAGATCACACTATTGTTCATTAAGATGTTTTTTTCCAGCTCAAGATGCATGGGGTCATTTACCAGGGCAAGATTGTTTTCCCAGATACAGGTGTTTTACCTCTACCCCTCTCCCTGGTGAAGCACAAGGGCAGGATTAGGCTGTAGGTGTTTGCAGCTGACTGCTGCTCTAGTAAAGTGTTTGGATAAATGCACCTGTTTTAGGTCATGTGAATATATGCTTGAGGTTAGTGAAGTCACTTACACTACTTGTTCAGGGAATGACAAGTATTAAATGTTAAATATTGCCAGGGTTAGGCCTTGGTCAGCTGTGACACCTGTGGATTCCCCAGCCCTGCTGCTGGGTGGGGGCTGGATGGGCAGGGGGACTCCAGGGAGAAGGAAGCCGTCATTTCACCATGCCAGTCAAGATAGTTATTTGTTTTATTTGGTTATTGTTCAACAACAAAGTTCAATACTTTCCAGGTGGAGCTTTGAACTGTCCCTCTGGTTCCCTCCCTTGTCAATAATAAAAAGGTACTGAAGAAAAATCCTGTACTTTTAGAGACCTAAAACCTCATTTATGCTAACAAGCTTCAATTGCAATTTAATGTTACAATATTTCTTCATGGGAGCGAGGAGGACTGAGCTGAGGCCCCTCCAGTGTCTGAAGATGGCTGTCCACAACCACCAGTAAAACAAAAAGCTAGTGTTGAAAAACGCACAGTTTACAATAAAAAAGTAGAAACCAATTCAATTCCCTTTTGTTACGAATATAAAGATTCTTGTAAATATGTACAGTCCTTTGAGCTATTTCTATAGCAGGAAGCATTTCACGAACAAGACACAAGATATACACTTTCAGGACTCAACAAGCCCATTTCTGAGGTCTTGAAGATCTTCCATGAGATGCAAAGATTTAAAGACTGATCTCTGTGACCTTTCAAAATATTCAGACCAGGAGACAAAAACTTTCAGCAAGTTTCCTGCCAAATCATTTGATTGAAAATAACCCAACAGACAAGAGAACAGAATACAATATTCATGAAACTCGCCAAAGGACACTGACAAGGCATTGGAATTTTGATGGGTTTCTAGAACAGGTTAGCACAGGCTTGCAAGGGACTAGCAGAAGTTTTAAGTGTGGCGCCAAGGGAAGATTGGATGCAGTTTTGCTCTTTCCAGTTGTAAAGAACATGGTTGTTCACTTAGAATGTTGCTATTGCAGAGTGAATGGTCAAAACCTGCTTTGAAAATCATTTGCTCTCTGCTTCATATTCACAGCAAAAGAGAGTAGGAAGCAATAAAAGGCTCGAGGTCAGACACAGAAGTGAAGGTGTGTCAGCACCTGCCACAGCTGCTCCCTGTGAGTGTCCCGTGCCACAAACACTGCAGCTTATTGTAGGACAAGCTACAGCTCCTGGGAGGAGCCAGCCCGGGCTGCTCCCTCTGGGAGCTGAGGCTGGCAGGACTCATTGCTGAAGGGACTGTGTGTCCAGTGCTGAGAGGAGAACACAGGTGTGACTGTAATTCTTGCCATAGAATAAGGCTTGTTAACTCTTCATTGCCAAATTTCCAGAGTAACGGTTATTTTGCAGCGTAATCTAAAGGTTTCAGTTAATTTACAAGTGAGGTACAATACACTACTCAGCAAAGCAACCTAAAAGGAGAGAGCAGCCAGTGATGGTGCAGCAGCATGCAGTGAACTGTCATGCAGAAGACCTTGATAAAGTCTTACAACCCAGTAGCTTATAGGTAATGCACTTTGTCTCAGGGCCGGGCAAGGGGATTGGTTAAAGCAGGGTTCTTCCCTCCCCATCAGAGCTGCTCTAGAGCAATTTTAGTGAGAACAAAATAACTTTCAGAAGTGGCAGGTGAACAGGCTAATCAGAAGTAATTTTTCTCGTGTTCTGTGGAAAACATCCAACCACAGCTCCTATTGAAAGACTCACTCACCTTGGCCCTTCTGTTTCCAGGCCAGCAGGGGCTCCCAGCACGTCTCAGAACTATGACCAACTCTCTGGTAAGGGGTGCTAACCACAGTAACGACCTGGGGCAGGACACTAGTCCCATTTCCTTGATGAACTGCTAGGGACTAAAGTGGATACAAAAAGTTCATGAACTGCTTGAAAGAGTAACAGTAGTACAAAGTGCAAAAACAGGAGTGCAGGAAAGTGCAGAGAAATCAACTGAGCTGCGAAGGATCTTCAGAAGCGCCACGGCTCCTGCTGCGGAGCGAGCTTTGGCCCAGGAATGCTGTTTGGGATCTGGGCAGCAGACAGATGGAGTGCATATACTCAGTATATTTCCTTTTTTTTCCTGCAGGTCAAGATGAGTAACTTTGTCTAGCTGAGACTTACACTGAAGACTGGTCCCAGACCTGGCAGGGAAATAAAACCACAGTTACAATGTGCTGGTATTTCTCTCCCAGGCCCAAGGTGCCAGCAGCAGAACAGCACGTGCTGCTCCCCTGGAGCCAGGACAGTCTTGCCTCCTGCTGGGCGGCATTATCCTTAAGCATTGACAGAGGCAGGCACAGTCAGCACCACCCTGAGCACAGCAGGCTCCCACATTCCTTGCTCCAGACATTAACCCCCTTCAAATTCTCTAGCACTTGATTTTTGCTAGTAAATCACCTTTGCTTTCAGCCTGTTCTAGAGTCAAGCAGCTTTTGCAGTCACAGAACTAGCCTAGGGAAGGTGGCCACAGGACCAGAGAGTGACACCATGTGGGCTCAGTTCTAACAGATTCTGAGGAGCAGAGGGGCAAGATTTGATTTGCTCTTGATTTGCCCTGCCAGCCCTTCCACAGTACCTACAAGCCTCTTCCCAAGAACACAAGTTCTCCAGGCTCCTGACTCACCTTATTGACTTGAGCAAGAGGAGTTCTGGTCCCACTCACAGGCATCCTGCCTCGGCTGCTGTCTTCGAACAGGCGCCCCGGGGAGCGCTCCCTGCGGGTGCTCAGCAGCCGGCCTGGGGATTTCTCCCTCTCCAGGGGTCTCCCAGGGGACTTGTCCCTGCGCAGCTCCGTCCGCCCCTCGCGGTACCGGTGGGGTGTGCTTGGCTCCCGAGGGTGGCTGGGCCCTTCGGGGGGGCCCGGGCTGGACGCCACGCGCTTGGTGATGTGCTCGTTGTAGGTGGGGGGGCCCCTCTTGTTGGGGCTGCTGTCGTTCAGAAAGAATGGACACAAGCAGCTGAGTGACAAAACCTGTCACTACCCTTTTCTTTTAGCAAAAATGTAACTTCTCCCACTACACACCCAGCAGGGTTCAGGTGAAAAGCATCAGCCCCTCCCTGAGGTGGGAAGTGCAGAGATACTTTGTAGCTGAGTATCCATCATGTGAGCCACACTGGTCAAGTGCCTTAAGGAATTGCTCATGTAAGTCATGTGTGTAGAACAGGCCAAAAAAGCCAACATATTTTCCTACACTTCTCCATATAAAAATACACTGAAATTTGATACATGTGTTTTCCCACTCAGAATTTTCTGGATGTTCATACCAGGTTGGGATGAGCTACAAGCCTCAGTTTCTCTGTCTTCTGCACACAATGGCACTACCAGCCCAATATTTATTCACCTGCATGAAGTATCACTGTTCTGCTGTATCACATCACAGCTTCCCAATGCTGTCTCCCTAAGACAGACCTGGTATTTGACAGGAAGCTTTAGAGCCTGTTCCAGCCAAACCATGTTTAGTGTCATATCAACAGCATCTGAGGTCACCAAGCTTCAAAGTCAGAGCCTCATCACAACATCAAAGTAAACCAGCAGAAGATCCCAAAGCATTTGTGGAGATTATCCATATCTTCCTAGAGAGATGAAGTTTCTTTCCTTCTGGGTTTTAAACCATCACTAACTATTCCAGCATTACAGTATCAACAGGCTATCACCAGCCTCCCTCTCAGAACAGAATGAGGGAAAAGGCATCAGGAGTGAGGTTTGCTCACGAGGGACTGTAACACCCTGACGTCACTGTACCTGCGTGTGGCAGAGGAGCCTCTGTGGTGCTGCTGTTGCTGCTGCTGCTCGTTGTTGGTCTCCTTCACTAGGTTGCCCTTACAGCAGATCACCCTTAACTTGTCCTGGTAGGAGGAGGCCAAGTAGATTGCTCCTGAGGAGATGGCAGGCCCGAGGTACCGTGGGTTTGGGATCTCCAAGTGGGCTCGTGCCGGAGTTCTGGGTAAAATTGCAGGAAAAAGTCTTTACAATGGCAAGAGTTACCTTTTCCTGGCAAGTCCATATATCCCTGCAGCACAGACTGTTCAAGGGAGTGAAAAGAGAACAACTTACCCTAGAGAAGCTCGTGCCTGAATCTCAATCACTTCAAGGGAATTGAAGTGGGTCACAAACAGATAGGGTTCCCTGTAGGCTGGAGGAGCAACACAAAGGCAGGAAAAAAACACAAAATAAATTCCCTATTAAAAACTTCTAAAACACATCAGCGAGCACAACAGAGCCTCACAGCCCTGTGGGAAAACTGGGGAATACATTTTTCTGTAATCAGACACAGACACTATCACTAAGGGGAGAGATGCAAGCTCAAAGAATTGTTGCTTTGAAACTGTGTCTCAAGGACTTACTAACCAAAGTATCATGAAAAAGGCATTAAAAACAGACTATTAACTGAACAGAATCACATTAGGCAGCATGAAAGGCCTGAGGGAACCACACTGCCATCATACATTCTTGACTATTTCAGAAACTTCCAAGCATCACTAGCCAGTTCAGTCAGTGTCAGATTAGGAATATTAAGAAAATGTAGCTTTGGTTTAGTTTTCCTTGAATTGCTTATACTTCAGGAGGTTTGCCATCTGGATTTATAATGAGCTTAAATCCTGGGGAAATCTCCCCAGTTTCTGGGAGAATTGGGAGAACAAGAGGGAAACAGAAGTGCTGAGTGCAGAGTACCCATCCCACAGGGATGCTTCCCTGTTTCAATCATTTCCATAATCCCACTGACTGTCCCCCAACACCTACCAAAAGCTAAGGGCAAGCGGTTCCACTTCAGGTCATCTGTCCTACTGCGTCTTCCATAGGAATCCACAAAGACACCAAACTCTGCCAAGAAAAGTCAGGTCATGTCATCAGCATGTGCCTGAATTTTTGAATGGACAAAATTCCCTTATTTTTGAAGGGACAAAGGCAGTTTGCCCCACGCTTTTTATCAGGGCCAAAGTAGAGGGATTATCTTGCAAGTCCTGGAGTGCTGTGAATTACTCCAGTTGACACAGGATTGGTGAGATGTAGGAGTACAAAAGGTGCTGCAGTTCTGGGTCTCTCTGTACTCATTAAGGTAAGGTTATTATTTAATTTGCAGACTCCTACCATTACTCACCCACAATTATTGCTTTTGAAGACTTCCTGTGCATTGCCATGACACTATCCAAGAGGGCAACAAAAGCAGCTATACAAAAAAATAACACCCCCTCATATTTCATCACAAGAAGGTTAAAAAGTCTCATCTGTCTGCATGGAAACCAGACAAAGCCCAAGTCTGAGAACCCCTGAAGATTTATCAGGATAATCAAACACCACTGACTGCAGTCCTTCCTTCAGGCACAGTCTATGTGCAGCAACTGATCCACAGCACAGAGAACTTTTAAGCCAGAAAAAGGCTGCCCAAAATTCAACACCACCTGGGTGCCTCCTGCAGCTCATGTGCCAGGGAACTGGTGTAGTACAACACCTGCACACCATCCACCACTTACCATGGAAACACAGCAGGTACTCCTCCCTCTGCCCTGCTGGGTTCACTTGGATGATACTGACTGGAAAACTGTTGGTGGAAGCAGCAAACACAGCAGAGGCCAAAGTGTGGTCATTTTTATCCAGAAACTCTGCAAAGAGAATGGAGAAAAACACCCTGATTGCCACCAATGCTTTTTCCTAAACTGTTTTAGAACAGTCCCACCCAAAAGAATCTGTGGAGCCACTTAGAGTGTTCCTCAGGAATTATCTCCTACCTTCCAGCGTGTACTGCTTCATCTCAATTTCATAGAACTTGTTGGTTCCAATGATGATGCTGTAGGTGGTCAAATGGATGCAGCTGCAAGGCTCTGAGGTTTCAATCTCCTGGAAAAGGGGACAGTATGGACAGATATTAGTTCCCAGTAGCAGTTTACAGATAAGGCTTAGTCTGGAAGATTGTATACTGCCACATGTATCCTTATAAAAGGGAGAGATGGCAACAGCAAAGTCCCTAACAGTTTCTCAAAAGCACATGGAAAAAAAAAACTTTCTTCTTGCTAGAAGAAAGCTTGGTTTTGTTGGAAGTGATACTTGCTTGAATATAGACCTACTTATCAACTCAGCTCCAGGTGCTAACCCTAATAAGATCTTCTTCCTTTTGGAAGAATATAATGCTCTGGAAGACACTTGTCTGCTCTGCAGCTTGGTTTTCAGAAGCAGCAGGGAGCAGCTCCCTGCTTACAGTAGGGCACAGCTGTGCCAAGGACATGGTTTGGAGATGAAATGAGACCAGGACTGAGCAGGTGAAGGACTGACTTGTCACTAGGAAGTTAATCAGTCAGATCTGCTGCAGCTCCAGCTTCACAGCCTGCAAGTCACCAGGAATCAGGGCAGCTGGATTGATCCCAGTCAAGTCCCAAACTCTATAACCCATGGAGCAGAACACTTGTCAGTAGGCATGTCCATGCTGTGATCCTCCCAACAGCAAGAATCAGCTCCCTAAAGCATCCCTGCTGTTAACACTTCACAGATCAGCTTGGCAGCTCCTTAAGGAAGACAAACATACACAATCTTTCTTCCTTCTTTGTACAATATTACACAATTTTGTCCACCAAGACCTGCCTTGCGATTGCACAGCTAGGATAGCTCTGCAGGTTAGCCTGACACAACACACAGATCCCCAGATCTTCTGAGGACAAGATTCCTTGCATAAATCCTAGTTTATCTGGAAATTTAGTTGGCAGAAAAAAAGACCGTATTCTGGGCTTGCTGCCATCTTGTTAGGATCTAAATTCAGTTGTCTAGATTAGTGGAGATAAGGAAAACCTGCCTTCTAAAACACGCCTTTGCATGTTCCCTTGTCAGAAGACAGGGCTGTGCATCCTCAGTGTTTCCTGCTGGCTGCTGCTCCATGGTGAGCAGGAGTTGGTATCAACCACAATGCTCAGAGATGTTCCAGGTTTGCACTGTTTGTGCCAAGATCTCCATCAAAGATGTCCTTCTCCTGAGGAGGCTGGATCTGCATGACTGTGCCCACTGCTTCCCTCCAGCGGTGCCTGTGGAGCACTCGGTGGGAACAGCAGACTCAGTGCCTTCAAAGGCACCTGCAGAACCTCACAGGGATGTGTGGTTTGACTGGAACATCCCTTAATTTGTGAATTGGAGAGGACATGAGTCTGGGCGTCCAGCCTGTTTTAAGGCTGTTTAAACTCTTTGTTCTGAGGAGAGATCCCTATTATTTTGGGGTTTATTCCTAGTTCTGCATTAGCATATAAAATGTATCCCTGCCATTCCATTGGAGCTGTGTTTGAGAGGAGCAGTGGGTCAGATGCCTGGAGTGTGATCTGCCTGCAGCTGGCTGAGAGGAGCTGCAGAAGTTCTGCTTTCCCACCCTGTGTGGCAAAGAGCAGCAGGGCCTGTGCAGGTACCACACCAGGCTGGAGCTGCAGGTGGGTGGGGTTATGTACAAGGAGGGCACACAGAGCCATGAGAGATCCACACCTGACTGCCTTGTTTGCTACCAGGAGAAAGTACACGTGTCTCAGGATAAGTAGGGAAAGAGCTGCCTATCCTGTGATAGAATAACAACAAATACCCTTCAATTTTCAGTGCTGCAGTGGGACAAATTCAGATACCCGTTGCTTCTGTAGTTGCAAAGAAGAGTGAAGTAATTTGTTATGGATTTCTCCAAAAACAACAGAGGTGAGGATAACTTAGATAGCTGAGTAATTAAGAAAGCCTTTTTTGGGGGTAAATAAGTGAAGGTACAATTCCAGCTGAAACCAGTATCTCAAAAAAATCACGGTTCTGTTCTGTATCTCTCCATATATGCCAACTCTTATTAAAGGAAATTGCTGCCTACTCCACTTTGAGTCAGTGCACAGTGCAATTTGTTATCATTTTAGCTGGCAAACAAATGTTCTCATGCATGCAAGAAGGTTTCAGATGTTTGCTCTAAAGCAAGGGTTTAGTGCACTGTGTGAATTACCTCAGCTACTGCAGGGACTTATAAGCTCACCTTTCTGATACAGAACTTGCTCAAGCTCTCGTTGTATCTCAGAACCACCACTTTATTGGGCATGGCTGCACAGATACAAAGAGTGTTCTCAACCTGTAAGGAAGATAACAAGCACAATTCAGGATGGTAACACAGAGTAAATTCTATTGCTGAGCAAGTGAAAGGGATCCAAGTTACCTCTTGCCACAAAAAGAGCTTTGCAGAGATAAGCAAGTACATTTTTTAATAGGGTAATTATTGTGAATTCATGAAATAATGAAAAGCCTCTTCACATTCTCAAAAAAGAACCTGAATTTAAATGGCTTCTATGATCTCCTTTATACTTGAAAGAAGTTAGTAAAAAATTAGAAGGTTTTCCACAGAAAAGGGATTAAAAAAATTCAAATAGGTCAGGTCTACATTTCAATCTTTGAAACTGTTATCTTAAATATCACCTTGAAAGGAATGGTGTTTATTTTGTTACCAAAGTAATGAGTACTTTTGTTATGGTTAAATGTTCCATTACTAAAAGCAGTAATTTATGTAAATGTCAAGAATTAAAGTGACGCAAACACCTAAGGAAATTTGCTGGCCTGGGAACATTCAAGAACAAACAGTGGAGAATTCACTAATTATAAGTCTCAAAATTAGTCAGTGGTGAGGCAATTGTACTCTGCTGTGCTGGATTTCTATTATCTAGCAGTTTAGGCTATCCCACCATGGCATCCTGGCTAAATTTATCCATGGTGGTAGCAAATTCCCCATTCTGTGTCCAGCTCAGCCTCTCTTCACTCTACTTATTTGAAGAAAAATATTTCAAACAAGAATGAAGACCTTAGATATGTTGCCAGTGGAATAAAGATGCTGATTTGATTAATATTAAACTCAGAGGAGTCTAAGGGGAGGCCTGGAAGCACAAGGGAGCTGTTTCCTACCTTGCCAGCAGCAAAAAGGTGACATCCTTTGACAGCCTCAAAGATGTTTGGTGAGACATCGGGCTGGGCTGGGAGGTGAGACTGGGCTAGAGATTGCTTCACTTTCTTTACATCAACAAGACACAGAGCCCTTTCTTCTCCTGGAAACAAAAATGGTTGCATTTCATCAAGGGAGGGCTCCCTATTCCCTACCAAAGTCTGTCCTGTTACCTAAGCAGCAGCTCCTCTTTACAGGCTGTTACTGTGGAAACAGTCACAAGGTACCATGTAGAATTCATTCTATATTATTCCTATTCAAAGTGAAGCAGAAAACTTACAAAATCCCAAGCCCACAACAGGCAGTAAATCCACTGGGAGAACAACCATTCCCTCCGTGAATCATTAGTGTTGCTAAGGTCTAGCAGATCACAGTAGCTGTGGTCTCATTAGGACACTATTCAAAATTAGCCAAGAAGTTTTATTTTACCCTTCAGAACTTCTTAAAGTACAAGACATTTTAAGTACAAAATGTTTTAACCTCTCTGTGCCAAAAGAGCTGGCAAGGGATTTCCAAGAAGTGCCCTAAGAAATTGCATCATAGCCCAAACACAATCCCTCTCAGAAGTCCAGCGACAGACTAACACAGCCCCCTCTTCATTATGTGTGAGATCTGCTTTGCTCTGTACCACCCTGACACAAATAAAGCATGGACAGCTTAAATCCTTACAAGGGGAAAAAATGCAGAACAAACAGAACTAGAGAGAAAATTTTTCATTCCCTACAAATGTCATATAGACACTTGATAATTTGGGCTTTCAGCTGAAGATACATCCTAACGTTCAGCATGCCTACATCAGTGTGGGAAGGATTATCTCTGGAAAACCACAGATGGAGACATTAAAACTGGTGTTCCTTTCAGAAGGGAGCCTTAAATCATGACAGGAGTCCCAGCTTTGTTACATGGATTAGTATTTAGGGCAAGAGAGGTTAAGAGTTACTGGCCCTATGCCACAGGGATCACATCGTGGTCCTGAAACGGTTAATTAAAAAGGTTTTGCAGTGATTAGGAAGAGAAATGATGACTAATGAGCTCAACACTTTTCAAATTGGACTTAAAATGATGGCTGACCTCTAACCTGGTTCTTTTGTCTCAGGTTCTTCCCTCCCTCAGCTTTTGAAACTGAGAAATCACTTTCTCAGGAAGGTTTAACCGAGCCTTCATGCACATATCCATTTACCAGCCTCAGACAAGGCTGTGTTAACCACAGGATTCCTGACAAATGCTGACAAAGAATCAGACAAAAGCCTGTAATGAACCCAAAGGCAAAGAGCCCTTTGGCACCTCAGTGCTCCAGCAGCATAAAGCCATTCCCATTTATTCCCTGCAGGGCCAGTAGTGACACACACAGCCCAGTACCTGCTATCATGAGTAGCTTCTCCAGATCCTTGATGAGGTGAATTTGGAAGACAGCTCCCATTCCTGGGATGTGCGTTAAGGAATTCTTCAGTACATTCAGGGCATACAGACCTTCTTCTGCACCCACCAGTACTACCTACAGTAGGGGAAAAAATAGCACTGCGTGAGGTGAACAAGGAATGCTCCAAGAGCAAAGTTGAATGATACTCGTTGGCAGTGAAGAGAAAAAGCAAACCCGCAAACGAGTGTATAATTCCAAAATGGCCATTAAGATCCCATTTCCATGAATTAACTATCCACTACTCAGAAAGACCCAGCTGAACATCATCATCACCTGGTCACTGAAGGGCATTGTGCAATTTATATCCAAACGGTCTTCACCCTCCAGCTTCAGCAGGGAGTTTCCAAGCAACTTCTGCAAATAAAAAGAAGATTTTTTTTTTTTCTTGTTGAGTTAATCTTCATTTCTTTATCTGTGAGCATTTTAACAGTGTAAGGTCACCATTTCAGACAGGCAAAAAGCTTGGCTTTTTCTCAGAAAGATAAAAATTGCAGGGATGCCTCCTACGAAACATTTAGTAAACTTTTATCTACCTGAAACACAGTAAGGCAAACCAATCAGAATTACCCTAAACTCAAGCCATTATTGTCCCTATTCTTTCCATATTCTCCAATCTCCTACAACAGAGCAGTGGAATTTTCCAAGGGGAAGGATTTAAGAAAAGCACAAGTGTTGGTGGGAGCATGCATTTTTCTCAGAGACAAAAGGAATGTGAGCCTGAGGGAAAAAAAAGAGAATTTCTTGCTAGTCAGATATTCCCTGCCTCCAGAGCTAACATTCATTTATGCAATGCTATAGAATCCAATCTCCCTTTACCAGAAAATAGAGTTATCATTGCAACAATGTGAAAAAGGGTATCCAAAACCTAAATAAATCTGTTTAGCCTCTTATTAGGAATAAAACTTAAACTTAAACACACACACACACACACACACCTCCCTCCCACCAAGAAACAACAAAACCTCTGACTTCATAAGAATGGGAGGGAGTTTTTGGTTTTTACTTTCTTTCTTTCTTGGTTTGCTCATTCCATGTGGTACCTTATGAGACTGGGTTTAAGCCATGTCCTAACCACTCTTCCTTCCTTTACTGGAATTACAGAGCTATTTTTGGGATCTTCCTACCACACTTCCCATGCCTAAAGAAGGGTATTGTAACATAAAGCATCAGTCTCACAATGAACTAGCTCCTGGTGCTCATATTGTACCTCATAAGGCAGAAGCATTAACTTACCTTCAGTTAAACCTCAGTATGTCAAATACCGAAAAAATACTTTTCAAAACTCTGCTCCCTCCCAGAATATTTTATTATTAAATGAAACTTTCATACTCACAGCATCAGCCTCAGCTTTTTCTCTGGAAACTCTCCCACCTGCCACTATTGATTCCAGTGCTGTGACCCAGCGCTGTTTGTCAGGGAAGCTGGGTGCTAACAGGTAGAGTGTTCTACCAGGCCAGCAAGTGGTGTGTGGATGAGACTCCAATTTTAGGATATATGGCACATCTGAGATGTTATATAGATAGAATAAGACTTAGATTAGTTTTCAGAATATTGTCAGTGGACTTAAAATCAACACCTTTCAGCCTCATTGGAGAGAAGTTGTATTTATCATGACATGTTACCATGGCAATTGATACACTGGTTTCTCCTTTACAGGTCCTGCACAGGCTAGCTACTTACAGCCAAATACTAGCTGGACGTATGCAATCCATACATACAATGCTGTCTTTACTAAATAAAAATAACTTCTTGTCTTTTATTTAAAAGAGAAAGAAATTCTGTTGTGGAAAAAAACCCCAAAACCACAAAACCAGCCACTTGACTAAAGTTTTCCCTGTACTGATTAAGAAAAATCTGTAAAAATTGGTTATGGAAACCTTTGTTTTTAACAGTCTGCATCCTTTAATGTTAAAGTCAAGACATACAAGAATCTTATCATCAGTTCTATTCAGTACATACAAATTGAAACATCAACATTTTTTCATAATAAGAGACTATACATCTCACAGTATTTCTAAGTTAATGGCTTTCTGGTCAGAGCACAATGGTGGTATGAGGTATGGCACGTCACACTTGAGAGAGGAGAAATTTAAATAAACCGAGTGTTACAAAGCTCTTAAAATTTACTTCCATTTGGTTGATGATTATGTTAATCACAGTGCAACTACCACGACAGAAGCAAGAGCCTGCGTGTAACTAGATCTAGAGTGCTGAGCTATTCCCCCAGTTCAGAGAGAGGTAGCCTCAAAATGACAGAGTTACAGAGTGAAAGTTAAAGGGAGAATATTCTGTGCAGCCAAGCAGAAGGCTAACTGATGGCAAGCCAGATGAAATCCATTTGACCTCATCTATGTAAGATTCTCACCTGTCTTTGCTGTATTGGTAAGCTCAGTAGCTCCTACAGCTCCATGAACAGTTACATCACCATCAGGAAGGCAGAGCTCAAATTCCTCCAGAGGCCTCTGTCCAGCTGCAGGAGAATGGGGAGACAGATTAGGAATGAACAAAGAGGTAACAAGAAAATAAGTGTGATAGCAAAACTAAGTGGATGCACAATGGATGTTTCACAGCTGGATTACTATGACATGGCAGCTAATAAAATGGTGAAAGATCTAGAAAAACAACAGTGTTGCCTTAGTACTGAAGATTTAGCCAAATTAGATATAATTACAGCAAACAGTAACAATCTTTAAGCCTCTCAACTCATCAAACAATATCTGAAGATTAAAAAATAGGTTCTTCCTAGAAGGGTTAAGTTACCTTCTCTTGCTTCTGCATCATAAATGAGCACTTTGGTTCCTTCCAGGACAATATACTTCCTGTCCCAGCCCTGTTGTCCACGTTTGTTATTCCTGAAGAAAACAAGCACAAAGCCATGTTGGACTTTCTGCTTGGATTCTACATAAAGCAAGCATGCAAATCCTAGAAAGGCAAATTTCAGTGGCAGCAACTGTAATTGCAGTGGGAGTAATTTTAATGCCCATGGAATGGGCACATACCAATTATCTCATTGTAAGAGCCAGGATACCATAAGGAACTGTTCCAAATAGTTCAGCACCTGATATGGCACCGAGATTCCTGTTTATACCTTGGCACTTTCATCCACCCCTCAAGACGCAGACTGCTGCTTGGCTCCTTCAGCTGCAGGCCAGGAGAATTCATTTT
This sequence comes from Scytalopus superciliaris, assembly GCA_013400415.1. NCBI lineage: Eukaryota > Metazoa > Chordata > Aves > Passeriformes > Rhinocryptidae > Scytalopus > Scytalopus superciliaris. The sequence goes on along the minus strand of VXBX01003372.1, from coordinate 189,689 downwards.
ATCCCGGCAGAATGCTTCCGAGAAGTGCGTGGCATATTCTGCTGGCAGCCCACAAGTAGCTGGCAAGCAAGCTGAGCATTTTGGGTGACACATCACCTGGCATTCTGTCAAAAGGACAGAAAAAAACTTATGTTAAGTGACATAGAAATCATGACACAGCTGCCTCAACTTCTACCACACAAATCCCAGCATCTCCAAGAACCTCCTTCCGCTCTAAACCACCAGATGTTTTCTAATGTAGAATGTTTGCACTGACTAGTCTCAAAGTCTTCATACTCAGTCCTTTCTGCAGCTTGCACTGAAAATCTGTTCTAGATGGCTCTGGATTTCCCCCCACCCCCCAGTCACGCTGTGTTTTGCCCACACTTCCCTCACCCAGACACTTGGACGCCTGCCGGCCGAAGTGCACCGTGTCCAGGCACACAGCACATTTGGTGGCTCTCATGTTCAGCCCCACGTTGAAGCGATGGGGGATGTTGTGGTGCATTCGCTCCTTCAGGCGGCGGCTGTACTCTGGAAGGGACAACACTTACCATCAGGGGGAAAACTAAGAGTAGGTTTTGGCAGTTTAAGGCAGTAAAAAGTGACTCCATATCTCTGTGAAAGCCCTGATGAACACAGACACTGTTTTTCTTTGCAATCTGCACATCTTAAGCTATGTCACAGCCTCAGAAATTACCTTGTACAGGTGCACAGGTTGTATTAAGGAACAGACTGTAGAACTGTAACGGTTAGCGTTTGGGGTAGCAAGTTTATGCCAATCAAACCACCTAATTTCAAGTCTGCACTTGGCTGTGCTAAAGTAATCTCTCTGACTTGCCTTCAGCTAACAAGCCCTTCCACACCTAACCTGGGGAATCAACACACTTCTTCCTATAGCCTTCATGCCATAACACCAGCCTCTGCATTCCAAAAGCATCTTAAATCCCTGTTAGTGGATCTGTACTGAGTGGATCTATCCTTCAAGGCATTGTCTTTCACTGATGAACACAATTCTCTTCCCTGCCCATGACTTGCCTCTGAGGACATTTCCCCATGCCAGTGCTACCCACCCTCACAGCACCCTCAGCTTGCCCAGCTCCCTGTCAGGGCTGGACCAGTCTGTGGATTCTGGTTTTTTCCAGCTAAAGGCTGGAGGTTTAGTTGAGAGTCTCTCTGGAACAGTGGTTAACCAAGAATAAATGAGCAGAGCCCTCAATCCCTTATTTTTTTCAGAGTATCCTCTCCCCTTCATTCTCAAAGACATGGCAGGGTATGTATCACCTTTTTCTAGTTAACAGGATATTAATGTCATCTTTGACCTGGTATCTTCCTTTTATGCCTAACCCAAGCCTCTTCCCTTTACCAAAAGTCTTGATAGAAACTTTCTGCTCAGCTGAACAAGTCTGCAGACAAGTAAAAATGTTAAATTCTATGGAAACAGCCATTTTGTCAATGCAGGGAGTAGTACAGAAAGCATACTCCTTTGAAAAAAAACATATTCTTAAAACAACTCATGCAATAATTACTTTCTTACTGAAGTTTCCAGAAACGTATTCTCCAAACACAATTCTAAACCAAAAAATGAAAGCAAAACTCATCCTCTAGTAACCCTATAATGAAAAAAAGTTTGGGTTTGAAATGAAAAATAAGAAGATAGCACTGACATAACAGACAGAACAGGCTGACCAGGAGCCTACCCTCTGGTGTGGAGGATTCCTTCCTGCGGCTGGAGGGAGGAGCCAGCAAACTGATGGGAGTGGGCTGGTGCTCCGGGGAGCGCACTATGGCAGACATGATGATCTGCTGCCTGGCTGTGGCTGGAGTGGATGGATGAGGGTGGTCGGATATTTTCCGATGAGCAGCTACAGACAAGATAAATGCCACTTGTTAACACAACCAACGTGACACTCCAGTTCACGGTTCTGTGTGACCATTCAGCAGTTACAGCCCACAGAATAAAGTGTAGCCTTATTGCATCTTCACAGGAGGAGAGAGTAATTAAGCAACATATGTTACTGCTATAATGGCACACAATTAAAGGCACGTTTTTCAGACCTAAAACGCGTGTGTCCTTCCAGGTTCACCTTTTCTGTTAACCCCTACCTTCTTCACGAGCAGATCTGAGTTCAATGCGTGTTTTCTGTAGAGCCTCCTCCAGCTCAGCAGAACGAGCCTTCTCCTTCTCCAGTGCCACTTTCAGCTCATTGTATTGCAGGGGAACCTGTGTGGGTAAAGAAGGGTCCTCTTTCCGCCGACTAAACAGGCCCTAGCAACAGAAACACACAGACAACTCCTAACTCCTAGCAAGAGATGGCTTAAACTAGGCAAAGTGACACTCGCTAGTGGCAGTCCGGCCAGAGGGCCTAATGGCAATTCTGTTATGCTTAAGGATGGGGTTTTAGTTCAAACTGGCACTGGAGAGGAAATGTCGAGGTATGGATTCATTTAAAGAGGGACGTACGTTACCTGTTAGTACTCACACCTGCAGTTTCTGAAAGCATATAAACAGAGGATCTCAAAATATGTGGTTAAAATTAAGTTACTTAATTCAACATGACAGAACAGCTTATGACAAAGATGTGACACAAGTCACATCGCCTGACTAATCAGTCCTATGCTGTGACTACAAGACAACCACTCTGGATACACAGTAAGTTCATACACATGTACATACTTACCATTTAAAAAAAAAAAAAAACCTGCTTAAAATTCTGTATTCCTACAGCCTCACTGAGGTGTAGCTACTGGGTTGTAACCTGAGTGTTGTAGGAATAACAAAATACAGGAAAAGCCACAAAGAACCCATTCTGCCTAGTGAAGTTTGAGTTCAGCAGCTCAGAGTGGTCTTAAATGAGGACACATTTTGTTACACAAAGGGAGATAAAACAGAATATTAAGAATACACAGCACAAAACTAATCACAAAACCATTTAATTCCATGCCTCTCAAACCTTCTTCACTCACCTTTTTCTTTTTTGCTGGTTGGTCCATCTTTGCCTGCAGGAAATCAATGAGTTTAGTTTGCTGAGAAATAGTGCCCTCCATTTTCACTTTTTCATGGGAATAGAGAACCTGTGAACCACACACACATGTAAGAAACTTCATCTTAACAGGAGAAACAAACAGATAACTCGATAACAAAACAGAGCTAAAAAATAGTGTTAAGGAAAGTATGATACAGAAACAGTAAATCACATCCTAAAGCCTTACAAGGAATGAGGCAGAGTCCTTCCTCACCTGAATGTTTTCCAGCTGATATTCCAGGTCACTTCTTTCAGTCTTCAGAAGATCTGCTCGGTCCAGAGCCTCTTGCAGACCTTGAGTCAGGCGGAAGATGTGATTCTTTTGCAGATCCATTTGCTGCTGCAGCTTTGCCTGCTGTTAATAGGAAAACAAAAGCCAGTGGTTTGGGGTTGCTGTTTGCTTGTTTGTAAGGAAAACAAGTAAAACATTATCACTCCTTGTAAAATAAGCATCATTGCAGAACTTCAGAGTAAACAGACAATTCTTTAAAAGCTGGAAAATTACAACATTCTAGAAGATTCCCTGCCTTTCAGAATGTATTATCACTAAACAAGCATTTCTATGTACAGTATTTATAATAATCTGTAGCAACGCCATTTCTTTCAGCTGCATGTTCAAGTGATTTGATTTTCTGAGCATTTAAAATCCTGTAATTATTAATTAGACTGCACATACAGAATTGTTAATTAGACTGCACATGAAGAGTTTCTTGACACCATTTTCTCAAGCTCTCTACCAGAAGGCATCTCAGTACTTTTTAATAATAAATTTTAAAAAATCTTTACTATACACCAGGATAGTCATAGTCACATGAGATGAGAAAAATTATGGCCAACTGTTTACATCTTTGTCTCCAACTAACAACAGAAAAAGGCACATGATAAACTACTCTTGCAGGATTTACACTTCCTTGATAAGAAAGTCCCTGAGTAGGAAAACCATGAACAATCATGGAATAAAGCAAGAGCTAGAAATCTTTCATGGTGATGCATAAAGGAGCTTTCAGCTCTGGGGTAACTTGTCAGTGCCCTAAGAATACCAGAAGGTTCTAATTGGCCATAATCAGCCTTCCCCTGAAATCCTCCTCTGCACCCTCTTCCCCACCACCCAGGACTGGTTGTCTGCAATCAATGACTCCCTGATACGGTGCAGGTGTGTGACCTTGGATCCAACTCCTGTGACCCAAATTAATGATGAAAAACAGCTGTGAGAAGCCTCACCTGTGGCCTCCACGTGTGCACTCTCAGCAGGTTGGCTCCAGAAATGAACCATGGTCCTTGCACTTGGCCTGGGCACAGACCCAGCCAAGGATGTGCCTCATGGCTACAAGGCTTCTGGAACAATCCCTGGGCCACTGGCTGAGCCTGGTTACCTTCCCCAAACCTGCTCTGCTCTTCTTGTTCTGGTTCTGTGGGTCTGTGCCCACTGTCCTTGCCTGACATGCTGTCAGCCCTTGGCTCTCAGCTCACCTTCCCCTGAGGAGCAGTTCTCTTTTACTGCTCCCCAACACGGCCACACACTCTGCAAAGTTTTAAGCAAAAACAACTCCCCCACCTTTATTAAACTCCCCAGTTATACAGAAGAAGGATGGATGTGTAACACTTATTCATACAGACTCCCCCCCTCAAGATGTGGAACCTTCTGAAGTTCTAGCATGAGTCTCCAAGGTTACCTCCTCCAGAAGTCTCTGCTTGAGCTCCCTTTCTGTCTCAAGCTTCTGTTGTAAACTGCGAGCATTCATCTCCAACATGGCATGCTTCTTCTCCAGGTCATTGAGCTAGGCAGATGGGACAGAGGGTCAGGATAACACTGAACACTAATAAATAGAGCATTTCACAATCCTAAAATCCACCTTCACCAAGCACACATTAAAGTACGATACAATTATCCTTGCTTGCGAAAAACCAACCGAACGACATTTTGGTGTGTTCAAATGCAGCTACCAAGTTATTGAAGGACTTCATTCCAGGCATCATAGGCTGCTTTTCCTTTAGTCTTTTTCAAAGAAAAACTGAAGGCTTTGGCTTCAAGGTAGAATTCTATTCTATGACCTCCAGTCTTTTTAATTTGCTTTGACATCTTGAAAAAGCTGCTCAAGGTCACATACTAATATCACCAGAAAAGTATTTCATCTAATTATAAAAGTCTAGGGTTGAAAGTTACTTACCTTATCAGAAAGGCTCTCTGCTTTGAGTTTTTGTTCCTTGAGTGCTTGCTGGAGGGCCAGAATCTCTGCCTTGTGTTCCTTGACAGCCAGTTCTACCACCTGGCGAGATTCAGTGATACGCTGATCCGCTCTCACTCTGCATTAAAATGGAAAATAATGTTACCTAACTCCTTTCAGGCTTGACCTCTCCCTAGCATGCAGGGGCATCAATAACTCTTTCAGGGGCTGCCTCCAATTCAAGATGTTACTTTATGAAGCCAGACTGTTTGCTGCAACACTTTTATATTATATAACCCTGTTCCTGCCCCTGCTAGAACTACAGCCTTAAAATTCCAAGACCCCACAGGAACAGTTAGGAACAAAGACAATTTTTCCATATAATAAAGTAAAAGACAATAAATCAAGACATTTTAAAAATTACAATGGTAAATACCACTCCCCATGAATCTCTCACTTGCAAAGAAACAAAAGGAACAGTATCACTGGTGAATGACTATTAACTAATAAACCATTTTTAGAACTACCTCACAAGATTCTATATTTAGTTCCAACTCCCATATCCTATGCTAAATATAACTTTTGTACTAGGTTCTATAGAGCATTTTCATAAAAGCTATTAAAAGGGGGAGGAGGGGAGAGAGACCTGCTCTGTTTCTCGGTATCCAGCATCCTCTGCAACTCTCTAACTCGACATTCAAACTGGGACTTCTCATCCCCTAGAACATTTCTCCATGCTTCCCACTGACGTTCTTTCTCCAGGAGTTCATCATTCAGGGCCTCCAAGTCCATTACTTGCTCTTCCAGCATCGTACATGTTGTCTTCAAGGCCTCCATAGTCTAAAAATAAATCCTCCTATCAATTCTCACATCCCACATCAAGCATGCACTTTAAGCTTCAGCCTTACCATTTAAATTATAGTACATGCAAATTGGCAGCAAACATAAGCTGGTAAATCACAACCCATTTATTTCAAGGCTCCCTTACATTCAGTTTTGATCGCCGATAATGTCAGTTCAATCTCATTATGAACACTTTGAGATCTCCAGGGTCACAAAATTAAAACGAATAATTCTATATATCTTCAGATATTTAATTATATCTCGAATATCTTCGGAGTGCAAAATTTCTAAACAAAATTGCATAAAATCACAATGGGGAATATCAAAAGTTTCCAGTCACTCAGTGGCTCTGGGAAGGAAAACTGAAAGGCCATTGCCCCTGGAAGCTGATTCATTCCTTATAGGTTTAAGAATTTAAAAGAATGTTTTGCCCTACAGATAATTACCCAGCTTTCACCAAGAGATCATGACCCAGACTTAGAGAGAACCTTACTTGTTTCTGGCTGGTCAGCTGCATCTCTCTCTCGGTGATCTCTCGGCGGAGATGGTCGACTTCACTTCGCAGCTGCACAACCTCGTCGTTGGCCCCTGAGGCCTCATCGAGTTGTTTGGACAGGAAGAAATTCTGGTTGTTCAGTTCTGCATTGTCTTCAGTGAGCTGGTTCAGCTGCTCTTCCAAATCCGAAATCACCTAGGAAGAAAAGAAAATTAAATTGCACATCAGTGAGCACAGGTTTTTGAAAAAGCCTCCTCACACAAACATTTATTGCCAAGCTTTTGGTTTTCTTCAAATTTAAACAAAAGCAATATTGTCATGGTAGATTTTTATGCATAGGAGTGTACTTCAATCAGGAATAGGGTTTTGTTTCTTACAGAAAATAGCCTGGGTTTTTTATTCTGGTTCAGAGTATAAATATGCTGCAATGCAATTCATTGAGAGAACTGTCATGGCTAAAGCACTGGATTGGGAGTCAGGAGTTCTGGTTGTATTCTCAGCTCTGCTGCTGGTTTACAGTGCCTTTACCAAATCACTTTATCCTTTTTTGCCTCAATTTTCCCCAAGTGCAATCAGGCCAATACCCCTCAGAGAGGCTTTCTAAGAGTGGTATTAAGAAAACTGCCCAAGAGGTGCAGCGGAGGCTGCACAACCTGCTGGATACCCCTGGGAGTTGCTTGTGTTATTATGTGTAGCACTGTGTGTGACCAGGAAAGGCAGAGAAATTTTAAGAAATATATTCTATCAAAGTAACAGCATTATGAGTGGCAGCATGGGACCATGAGGAAAGAAACTAGTGTGGTGACACAACAGAGTAACAGAAAACCAGTGAAAAGCAAAACCTCCACAAGGCCAATAGCCTTGCCTTTGGTGAAGTGGAAACATCCAGTTGTTTCATCAAAGCAGCATTACACTGAACAGTCCAAACCACCTTCCCCTTCAATTTAAAGAAAAGTACAAATAATAGTGGGCCATTTTCACAGTCCCATTTGATTTTTATGAATGAAAGGCCTGAATACTGGGTGGATGAATTTGTACCTCCTCCTAACTCAAAACCAACATCACCACAACAGAAGAGAAAGAAACCTTGGTATGATCTTGAAATCAGCTTATAAAAAGAATTTCAGAAACTGGTCAACTCTATACAATTCATATTCAACTCTTAAAAATAAGTTCTAGAGGCTTTTTTGCCTGGATGTCAGTGAAAAGGGAATAAGACACTTCATTAAATGGGAAAAAATAAAATCCCAGAGCACAGTTGGCTACACATTCAAATTTAAATGTTCCAATTTCCCACACAAGCCAAGGACTTAAATATCTAAAGCAGCAGAGGACAGAGCATACAGCTCTTCTCAGCTCTCTGGAAAGATGACAACCATTTCTTTCTGAAGAGTCTGTAGCACAGATTTTGGCAGCCTTTCACCATGCCTCTCCTAGATCTAAATTAACAGTTGGTTTTTAAACTGTAAGCAGAAAAAGTCCAACAGACATTACTCCCTGCTGGGTGAAGGGGAGTTCCTGCCACCCGTATGTTCAGGGTCAAATCAAGATGATTCGCACTCCAAAACACAACATTTCTAATGAAAATCTGATTGTGTGCTTGTTTCTGAGCACTCACTGCCCTATTCAAAACACACATTTTATTCTGTATTGTTTGCATGAGGCTTTCAGAGAAGGCAGCCTGTGTCAGCAGGACGTGTTAGTGTTTGTATTGCTACAGGGATAAGGACTTAGATATGTGTTTATACAAATAAAAAGGAGCCAAAGAACATTTGTTTTTACAGTGTTTTACCTACCACTCTTACAACAGCTGAGATCTCAGCTAACTGCCAGAGAAGAAACCCTTTTTCTTCTACTTGTTTTTATTTTTATATTTAACCACATTGGGTATCTGAACAGTTTTAAGGTTTATTTTATATACCTATGGTTTCTTCTACACCTATTTTATATATTAATAGAAGTACTTCTATAAAAATTATTCAACTAGTCTTGAACTACAAGAAAGCAGAGATGGGGGAAACACTGAATGGATAAAGTGACATGCAGAGTTAATGTCTCAAACTAATTAATTAGTAAAACTGGCTGTATTTCAAGTTGATTTTATTCCTTAAGGGCTAAAAGTTGAGTCCCATTTTCTTTTATTCTGTGTTCTGAGATTTTTACTTCCTTTCCTGAATATAACTAAAATTAAACCCAATCATTTCATATTTCACTGCTACAATTTATCTAGGGGCATATTTCTGGAAAACTTCCGACAAATAAAGCAGTTAAGGAAGAAGCATTCCAGAAGTGATTTGATCTCCTTTCTTTAACATTTTCCTAGCAGTATATTTACTGACAATTCCAAAATGCCTTGGCTTAAACTCCCCAACTATATTATAAGTCATACAATGCAATCTATAGAGCTTGATAGATTTAAATTCTTTTTAACAAAAGCAAATTTGTTCTTCTTGGTACAATTTTCCATTTTTCATGAGAAAGAGAAATTTGTTACAAATCCAATTTTTGAAAGCTATCTACAGCTATGTATAACTGTAATTAGAATTAGAGAGTTTATTAATACTATAAAGCCTAAAGAGTAATGGGTAATACTGACACAGGAGAACGGGACATGGTGTGATATAAATGCCTGTCCTGGGGACCAACATAAAAGAAAATACACAGCAAAACCCCACATTTAATTGGAAATGTTGTCTTAGGAATACATACATACATACACACAACCTATGCCAGAATCCTGCACCTGCAAAGAGTTAATAAATTGAGGTATTTTTCTTTTCAGATAAGGAAATTCCCAGGCAAAAAACCAAACCAAAACACTCAAATCAACCCACCAACCTTGAGCTATTCTGAAGGTAAATTTGACATATATGGAAGGCAAGTCTGTAAGAAAACACTATTATATCCTTTAGAAACCCATATTATAATTAAAAAAATCTTCATATTTAAAGTTTATAAAACAACCAAACACTTGAAACTTGGCAAAGCAATTCTGGACAATCTAGGCAGCCACTGCATCATCACTCACAGGCCAACTCGAATTTTCTCTTCAGTCTCTGCGTATCTTCATCACAACTAATCCAGAAGACAGAGATATCCACCTAACTACACCACACTCATCTCAGCAGATTGTTCACTACATGCCCCATCTAAGCACTCAACTTATCTTTACAGATACAGAAGGCTCTGTCTTATTTTTAAATACCACAGAACAACCCAAGCAGAGCAGCCCCTCAGCAGAAGGGACCATATTCAGCACAATTCCCTCCCCATTGCATAGTTTGAGAAAAGCAAAGTGTTCCTCTCATGAGACTGAGCATGTTCCCAGCTGTTATACCTGGCCCTGCAAACCTCTCCAGGATCAAAGTAAATATCACAGCAACAAGCAGTCAGGGCCATGATGATCAGGTTTGCATATCAGACAAAATGTACAGTGTTTAATCTATATGCTACATTTATCAAAACCAGAGGCAAAATAATGAGGAAAAGGAGAAAAGTGAGGAGTTACATTTATGTACTACTAACTGCAGCTGGAAAACTTCTCCATACCCTTATTCCTTCATAAAGATGTTTCAGTTCTGAGATGCCACCAACAAACATGCAGAAAAATGCAAGGAAACAGCAAGGGAAAGTGTTTTGGGATGCTTTCAGCAGCATGTTATTTGGAGTTTAACGTAATTCCAGACTAATAGTTTTCCTCTACCCATTTCCAGCCCTCCCCATTCCCACTAATCTCTATTAGAAAGTTACCTGTCAGAAGCAAATAGGAAACAATAAAAAGCTGTCTCTCAGCCCCAAATTATTGTGAAGAAGAAAGAGCAGACATCAGACTTGCTTTGTCTCACATATGGATTGGAGCGACAAAGCTTTTCAGACAAAGAAATCCCAGCTCTGTAAGGGAGCCGAGCACCCAGAACAGGCTGTGGAGAGCTTGGATCTCTACCTGTTTGATCCACAGAGTACAATGAATCCCTCACTTTCCTCCCCTTCCCACAGGTACACAACACCTGTGGCTTGAAACATACCTTGTACAGGGATCTCAGTCTCCAAACCCTCGTCATGGCTTAGCTTGAGGGACATGGCTCTCATTGGGAGCTGCAGTAGCAGGACTCTGCACTGTCTGCATTCCTGTCCTTCCCACAGCAACCCATGATTAAAACACACAGTGCCTGTACTCCTCTGCCAACCAGGAGCCTCATCCTCAAATGAAATTATGATGGTACTGTCCATGGTGAAGGTCCCGTTAACACAACACCCTAGAGGTCTCTGATTTTTTTAAGGCTACAAAAGTTCAGTCTCTATCTGTAACTGGTAAGTGCCATCATATTTTCTGTGAAATGAGAATCAGGGATAACACCTCCCACCCAACAGCAATTTTCGCTTTTTTTACGAATTTAACAAAGCCATATAAAAGTTTTTGCCTGGGTATTAGCCTTTTAACAGTGGGCAAGTTCCCTTTACTCTAAAACATAATTTAGCATCAACATCTTTAGATATAATTTTGGAAGCTGTCACGAACACAGATTATTCTTGTACACCAACTCAAGGAGCCAATGTGGAATCAGGATCTTAGATGGAAGTCAGCAAGACTTCACACATGACCAAAGTTATACACGTGTCTGACGGGCTTGCAGAATTAATGCCTTAATGTCCAAGCTCATGGACAAGTGCAGAATCAAGCCAATTAATGCTTAAGTTGAAACACAAGATGATGACAAAAGAAACTCAAGGAGGGAAGACAGACTGTTTTACTAGAAAAAACTTGAATAACTGGAAATGCAATATCCAATTAGTGTTAAAAAATGCCATTCTCATTGCTAAACTAAAAGCAACAGCCTGTGTCTGAAAAACCTAGAAGATTCAAGTGGTGGGTCTCTACCATTTTACTAAGTGGAGCATAAAAATTTTATAGGATTTTCTGCTAAATATTTAAAGACTTCACTGCCTGCTTAATGAATGCTTTCTTTTTTTTTTAAACAATTCTACTATTATTTAGATAACTTAGTTGTATTTTTAACTTTACACATACTGATGATCCAAGAACAAGTCATAATTCAGAGGCACCTGGAAACAAGTGACAAATACATAAAATTTTCCTATTTAAGAATGCCTTTTATTTCTAGATCTTTCCATGATTGCCTGGAAAATACTTCTAACACTCAAATGGGTCACATTTTTGATAGAATAAATGGAGGGAACTAGTTCTTCTCCCTCAACAGAGTTGCTGTCTGAGCTATCATTGTGAGGAGACCGTGATAAAACACCACTCTGTGTGTGCCCACGAGCCCTGTGTATGTACAGTACATACCACAATTTACATTTTTTGTAATTAGGTATCCTATTATTTCTTGCTCAACTGAGAGACAGAAAGCAAATGTTAGGGTTTTCTTTTTGACCCCCAATAATAAAAGAGATGTCACAAGATGAAACAATGCAGAGCTATCAGAGCAACTGAATATAAATTCACAAACAAGGTAGAAATTATTACCAACACCACAGCAATGGTCTCTGTATATGACCCCAAAAGAAGCAAATTTAAAATTAACAAATAGGACAACCTAAAAAAATGTGTCCTTGGGCAGAGACCTCAGCAAAAGGAATAACAAGTGTGCAGTGGGCATACAAGGAAAGCAGACACATCTGAAGTGTAAGCCTTCTCTGCAATCAGAAGCTGTGACCTTTGTGAAGGTACAGAGACAGAAAAAATACCAAAGAAAGTAGATTAAGTATTTTTATTTTTCTTTTGAATATTACAAAAGTACTGAAGTAACTCAATATTTTGATTTTTTTTTCCTGTCTAATCTTATTTTCATAATTCCTATGCTGTTTGAGGCTTCTCAATAAGATCAAGTGAAAAATAATTCCCTACCAAAGTTTGCCAGACTAGTTCAAGGAGTTTGTGTCAGCTTAAAAAGGATATCCTTTGAGAACTTGCTACAAGAATAAACCCATCCATTGTCATGCTGTATAAGTAGCAGCATATTACAATTATCCCCTTGGAGTCTTGTCTGATTTTGAAAGCAGTATAAATTCTAATCACCTTCAAGTGGAATCACATGGTCACTAAAAAGCACTGGTTACCATCAGATAAACATGAGGTTGAAACATCTGGTGAAAGCACCATAATTAGTGTTCCCTGACCCTCTGTGAGTTGAAGATTGTCCTGATTTCCTCTCAGTGCTCCTCAGCAGACAGGATGGACAGTTAGGACCAGTCATAACACAGAACAGGAAAGTTTCTGTCCATGGTCAATTAAATTATACATGGCATTCTCCTGAGCTGGAAAGAGAATGTATGATGAGCATGTATTATTCATTTAGGAACTATTTAATTAATTTCTTATTGATGAGGATGTCTGATTCCACTTATCCCACTGAAGGGCCTTACAATGCACAACACTTTTACAAATCCTTTGATGCAAAACCTTTGAAGCTCTCAACATTCTGGAAATGTTATGGGTCACTCTTCACTGCTGGAGCTTGTTCACCACCCTTAGAGACAAAGTGTTACTGGATAATGAGTTACAATGAGATTCTGCAAGGCAGCCAGCCCTGCAGTGAACAGAAGCCACAGTTTCCACATCTGGTTTTTGCCTGCATGGAGATCATAGAAAGCTGCTGTTCTGAATGAAGGGCAAGGTATAGAGCAAAAGATAGCTCTGGATGTAAGATATATGATGACACATGGAGCTAGAGGATCAATCTAAGAAAATGAAGAAAGGAACAAAAAGTAAAGATTCCTGTGCAGGATTTCTTCCTGTCTGGATATTCTATGAGCAGAAGAATGCCCTTGCTTAGTGCTAAAGAGCAAGTGAGGAAAACAGAATGACTATAGCCCTGAAAAGGAAATTTTAGAAGATGAAAACTTGCACAGATACTTAGTCCTACGGCATGAAAAAATAAGCTTGAGGAAATCACTGGAAATAGAGAAACAATCAAGATTAAAAAACTCCCAGAATGAAGCCTTGCTTACAGGGTGGGGTAAGGAGAAAAAGCCCAGAGTGATTGACAATTGCTGCTGATCCAGAGGACTGTGGTCCTTATCCAGCACTCATGTAACTCATGTCACTGGAAGGCAGATGCTCTCCATCAGCCATCACAAACAAGTGTGAAGATTGTGTTAAACTGCAAGAATCCCTGTGGGTAGGCAAAGCCCTTGGACATCTGTCCCAGACTGATGAAATGAATCTGAAAACACGTCAAAGATCTCAAGGTGACAATTCAGACCCTGGAGTCCTCTCTGCACTTCGAGCAGATAACTACATGTCAATGTATTGACTGGAACCTTATCATTTCTTGCCTCTTCAAACAGTGTCAAAGTCCTCCTTAAAACCCACTCTGGCCTAGATCTACAATGCAGCTCAGGATTTGGACAGGTAGATCTTTTCTTCTTGTGAGCAGAAAAGATCTTCACCTACAGTCATTTTTTGCAGCTGCTACACCATTCTTATTAGCTGCACTGCAATGAGATATTTTAATTTACTTTCTTCTCCAAAAAGAAGAACAGTGTCAATTTCATGATCAGACTAAAACCTCAAAATTGAGGTTTACCTGAAACCTAAAAGAAATCAAATCCAATCCATCCAGCTCCTACTAACACCTTGAAGCCAGAAGTCCACATTAGGAACTAGTGCCATCAAGGATTAAATGAGGAAATTGTTTGTTTCATTATCCTTAATTTCAAAATAATTCAATGATCTGTATTTAATACTCACTGTGCAGCTATTACGAAGGGCTTCAAATTTACGCTGGATTTCATCTCTATGTGCCTAAAGGAGGTAAGAAGTTAATCATCAATTTTTCATACATTAGAATTCGAATCCAACAGCTGTTGCTAAACAAACTGCAGAACAATCTACCAGCAAGCAAAGTTTGGAAGGCAGATGCTGCAGGCTGTGAAAGCACTTTGCAGTGGCAAAGAACTGATTAGCAAAAGTCACATCCTACTTAATCAAAATACTTGTGCTCCCCATTCTGAACTGCTTTAGGAAAATGTACAAACTCGAGAATGGAATTATGTAACAGGTTCCTTCTGAAATGGTCACCAGAAGACTTGTTGATTCCATGGGAAGTTTGTACATTCTTGACATCTTAATTTGAGTTGGTTTTACTTCCATGTTCAGATTGGTATTTCATAGGAAATAAATACTGCATACAATTTCATGCTTGCAGAGAAAAGCTACAATGATGTATTATGCAAGCTATCCCAAACAGCTCTGCCAATCTACCTGAATCCTACCACAAAGTCCCACTTAATCCCAAGCCTCTCTAAAAAGCAGTGATAAAACACGATAATCAATTCTTTGGAAGAGAGCATCCAAAGTATGGAAAAGTGCAAGCACTTATTTTAAAGAATGCAGGATTGCATGCACCATTTTACCCCCTAATTTACAAGCAAAGCATGACAAGGCAAAAAGTTCTTGTTTCAGCCTCATGGTCTCTCTCAAAATTCATCAAAGGGTTTTAAAAAGTGTCTAATGTCAAGTGCTAAAGGTAACCTGTGTAAAGGTTTGTGCACGAGCACATCCAGCCACCTTTCTTCATTCAGAACATTTTCCTTAGAGCCAAGAGACTAAACAGGAAAAAACTGTTCAGCAGAAGTCAGATATGAGAGCTAAAAAGCTATCTTACAACAGGCAATGTGAAAAATAAGAAAAAAAGTACATAAAAAAATCCATGACAGGAATACTCCCCATCCCACCGAACTGGACTGCCTCACAGCAGCTGCTCCAAGAGCACAACCATTCTGCCAAATTAACTGAAGCAATGACTGAGCGAACACAGGTCATGAATATTCATCTGTTTCACTGTTGGGTAAAGATATCAAGCACATCACCAGCCCACTGGCAGTGATATTAGTTGTTATGCAAAGCTTTCAGCTGGGAGGGGACTGCCTCAGTTTTGAGCAGAAAAGAACCCGGTGCCATGTTCTATTCAGTTATTCTTAGGCCTCAATGCTGTTGCTGCACTTGCCCAGCCTGTGCCCGCTTTAGAACTGAGGGAATGGTTCTCCCATTCATCTACCAAAGCATCAGCATAATTCCAGCACCCCTGTCAGCTGAGCCCACCACCCCTTCCAAAAAACAGCAATGGCAGGAATACTCAGAACAGTTCTTGGATTAAATGCCACTTGAGCACAAGAATGCACATTTTCAACACTTCCAAACAAGAGGATTTGAAGGTCATTAAAGGCTGCTGCTTGAGGGGTGTTAGCTGCTAGCAGGTCAGCTCCACGCTCTACCCCACAGCCCCGGGAATCTTTTGTGAAGGAAATATTTCTTAGAATCAGTTTGAAAGCATGTTTTTGTACTCAAGAGACAGCAAGCAGCAACATATAATCTAGAATTCCATTTGCAGGGGGCTGGGGTGGAAGAGGGTGGCAGGATTTGAACTTCCTTTTTTTCCTTTCTACCATTCACACACCTTACCAGAGACTGCAAGACATGTGACAATTTTTAATGAAACAAGCATTATGTGCTAAGAACACTCTTTTCCTAGGAATTTGGTGGGGGCTCTTTTCCCCCCTGAATAAGTATCCTCAAAGCAGGGTAACTGATAGAAAGAAAATAATCGAAACATTTATTATTATCAAGTACTTTCAGACTCACAAGCTGTTATTTAAATAAGTCCATCACAGAGTAAAAGTCCTAACAACACCAATTTTTAGTGCAGCTTTCACCTCAATGCAAAAGTAACAATGCTCCCACAAGCCATCAGTCAGTTTTGGCAGCAATGAACCACTACTAAGAACTATTCATATGGTTAAAGACATAATTTGGCATTTTAGCCACTCCTGCCTCTATTAACACAAGGCACAATTCACACCCAGTTCTGAAAATTAAAAATTTAATAGTATAAATTAATTTTTACCTCTCTGTGAAACATGCACCTACATAATTCTAATCCATATAGAGAATTCATAGTCCAGATTTCAGGGCTCACCGTGAGGGCTTGAATCTCTTCCTCAGCCTCAGCTGTTGTCTCCTCTAGCTCAGTTTTGGCTTCGCGGAGCTGGTTCTCCAGGGCTGTCCTTGCAGCCTGCAGCCCAGTAATCTGAGATTCCCGCTCCTGCAGGGTCAGCTGCAACTCTGTCAGCTGCCTCTTGAGTTCCAGCTTTTGTTCTTCATGCTCTAGGCTAACCTGGAGAAAGAAAAAGTAGCATCCAAATAGAAGTTACTAACAAAGGAATAACAGGCAACATAATCGCATTCAAGATCCCACTTTGAGATGCCATTGCCAGGTCTATGCCAAAAATCATATCCTGACATTGCTTCAGTCACTGGGAAGTCAAGGATGCAGTTCTGTCTGCTCTCTAAACACTACTGGTTTGCTTGGAAATAGGTTAAAAGCAACCTGTCATTTTGAAACAAGAAGGGTACAAGAATAGTTCCCACTGTGACTCAAAGTTCACATATCAAACGTTGATACAAAGCACTGCAGTAGTTTGTGATGAACTTCTGCACTGAAACTGAGAGTCTTTAGGAATCTTTACTTGGGAATCTCTAGGCACAAATGTTCATACTAATCTTTATTTTTATGTAAATGTTATATACACTTTGCACTTGACTTTCATATTTCATCTTCCCTCCATATCCTTTTAAAGAAACCCACCAGATCATCTGGCTCTAGGTTTACCTGAATGGCTTCTGATGAAGGTTTTCTTGAGGCACACTCAGGGATAAACATGGCATTTCATGGATAAGAAATGAACCACCAACAGAACAGACCTCAGTGCTCAAAATCAATTCCAAACTTTAGCACCTTCTTCAGGCTGTCTGCTATCCCAAGGGAATCTGTCTGTTGTGCTGGAGATGCATGACAAGCCTGTCAGAAATCTTACACTGGTCCCAGCCAGCTTCTGGCCAAACAAGGACATGATTTTCCAACCCCTTTAGCTAAAGGAAGGATTGCAGCCTTAGCAGAAAATCAGTGGAGACTGAAGAAGGTAAACAAAGATTTGAAGTGGATCTAGACTAGTTGATACAAAACTAAAAATGAAGCCCAGCTCACAAATCTTTAAAAGTGTGTATTTTCCTATCACTATTAGGTTTTCTTTCCAGAAAACTCTGAAAAATGCATGTGAAGCAACAGATCTCCTGTTTTCTTACAGCAGTTCTGTTGTGTCCTTTGCTCTCTCTGCTGTAGACTCTAAAGCTATAGTTAGTCTGGTCACTGTACATAGCTGAGCTTTCATTCTCTACCCAGACAATATTATAAGGATATTGTAGAAAAAACCTACATAAACAGGATTCTGAGAAAGCAAAATTATCTAAAATCCCAGACTCAGGACAAGAAGTCCTAAATACTTAATCTCCTCCTAAAGAGCAATTTTAAATTATTTTTTTACTACTAGGGGAAAAAAAAGTAGTTAGACCAAACTAAATTAATACCCTTTCAAATACCACTAAAACAACTTAATTCTAGTTCTCACTACATTACTGAAGAGGGGATACATTCAGGAAATTCTTCTGTGAGGGATTAAAGCCAAGTTTTCACCTCTCGCAGCCGTGTCTCCAACTCCAGCAGGCGGTTCTTGTCAGTGTGATCCTGGTGACTCATCTTCTCCAATTGTTCCTCTAATTTTCGATTCTGGGCCTCTAACTTTCCAGCTTGTGTTTCCAAGTAGAACTTCTGTTGCCTGAGCTCTGAAATCATCTCCTCTTGGGCTTTCCTGAGAGGAGAAATGCACAAGTGGCAAACCCGAAATGTCCCTAACAGATGTCCTTCCACTGGGGTGAAGGAAGAACACAAGTTTCCTGTTAAGTAGAACAGTTACGTTCATAGCTTAAATTACACACCCCAACTAAAACAAAAAAATACTACTGTACTCATCAACATATGCCCAGAGCACTAAATGGCATGTTGGCAAGTTGCACAGGCAAAATGAGTCTTGTACAGGGTAATCTAAACAATATTTAGGCTACAGCTCATTCTGCTCACTTCTTCAGTCCCTTGTTACATGTTTTTTTTAATACAGGAGAAACAAATGCTAAGAAGAGTTGCTTTCTCAAAGTGTATTTCCATGAGATACGAGGAACCCTATGCTTCAGGACTGGGGGTAGTGTGTTTGGCATTATTTGTTGGGGATCTTTTTAAGTTTTAATGGACCTAGAACTTGATCTACACTGATGTGAAGCTTTGCTGTCTCTGATCAAATTCTTAATCTACAAAGTGAACAAAAGCAATTACTTGTGCTCATAAGAATTTTGAGAGCTGGTAATGATTAATTATTACCATTTGAAATGGATACCCGCAGAAAAAAAAAAAAAGAAAAAAAAAAAGGGTCTTTCTACATTATTTACAATTCCTGGAATCATGTTATCATGCATTGGAAAGTTCTGCCTCACAATGTGCTTTCTGCTTAGAAGCCTCACAAAGCTCTACATATATTAATGAATTAATATTTTAAGAAGTTCACTGTGAGATAAGCTGTTATTAATCCTATCCCGGAAAAATTATGTGGGTTGCCCAAGATCAAATAGGAAGGCTTAATAAAACTAAAAATAGAACTTTAGTCTTCTGACTCACATTTCTGTGCATTGCAAGCAAAACCACCCTTTCACCTTTTCTCTTTTTTTAATTTACCTCCACAGATTATTGTCAGCCAGAACTGTCAAATGGTGTTACTTCATTTCCTACTGTTTACTGGGCTATCTTCTCAGGAAACTGATAATCACTGGTTTCCTCAGATACTCCTGGAACAAAAGCTCGCAGAGCTCCCCTCTCCTCTGAAGGGTTTAATCACTAGTTCTCCTCTTGATACATGCTCAGATTAGCTGTGGCTTTTGTGCACTCAAAATACAGTCAACAACAATTTATACCTTTTTCCCAGCTCAATTCACAAAATAAGCACAAATTCATTAACTATCTGCATGCATAATAAAGCAATTGTCTCTTAAAATGTTGCTAATTCTGTAGTACCTTCTACTAGTCCTTCAAAGTGACGTCATTTGACAATATGTCTCTTAATAGTCTATTCTAAGTCGTATGTTAAAATGTTATTACATGTGTTTCTTGATTTCTGTGGCTCTCCAGTTAAGTGTATTGCCCCCAGAGGGTTCATCCAGCTTACACTCAGTCAGACCAATGACTGTGACACCTGACCTTCCTCATCCTTCCCAGGTACACACTGGGACAGTATTTCTGATTTATTTCAGACTGAAGGTAAGTTATAGCTTTTGCTGCCTCAACAAACTTCCTGGGTGACTAACTAGAGGTCATCTGGAGCATAAAGCAACACAATTAAATTCATCAGTTATTTCTGTGAATATTTTTGGCTGCTCAGGCTAAAATAACTTGCCAGATATTTGAAATACAATGAACATTGGAGCCATTATGTATCTGGAGGCATAATCATCACTAAAAAGGAAAAAAACCAAAGCAGCTCTTTGCCAAAATTCATCCTTGTTTAATTCTATGCAATATTATAGCTGAATCTATCCAAGTGCTTCCCACAGAAACATGACCTGACAATGCATCCAGCAGTTGGCAGACACTGAAAACCTTTGGCTGTTTGCACAAAGTTGGTTTTTTTCTAAACCCAGTAAGGGCGTAAACTGCTTTAACTTTGTCCTGCAGGATGTATCAAATAATCCATGAAGGATGGGATGTTTGTGAATGAAAGGTATTTAAAGTTTTCAATTTCAACATCACGTGTCACAGGAACCAAGGAAAACATAAAATCTATTAGCAATATGTTTGTTCAAAAGAGGAATATATGCTTCTCCAGAGGTATTTTAGATATTAAAATTATTAGCATTCATTGAACATATTTGGCAAACATGCACAAATCACCTGCCTTAGGAAAGGCTCCAAAGTAAACATTCACTGTAATACAAACCAATTTTCCCAGTGATGTTTCAGGAAACACAAAATACACAGCTGAACCACAGCTATGTGAAGAACAAGCACATTTTTGAAAGGGTATGACTGAAAACAAGCCGGGAGCACAGCAGGCCTGCAAGAATCACTTTTACCCTGAAAATCAGAGAATCATTTAGATTGGAAAAGACTTGAAGGCCACCATCCTGAGACCTGTTCAGCAGCCACAGCAGCTGCCACACTTACATGTTCCTCTGGGTAAAGAGGCTGCTGTTTGCTGCCAGTTTGTTGGCCTCAGACAATTCCACAATTCTCTGTTCTAGTGACCTGATCTTCGAATCCATTGCATTGATCATCTGAAACACAAGTGATCATAAAGTTTATGAAAAGTCTGACCTTTTAAAACAAAAAAAACCCAGAAAAAACCCCAAACAAACTAAAAGAAAATTGAACAAATGGCCAAAAGAGCATCAAAGGTGTAATTCCTGGAGCTTTTTAGAAATTGCTTTCTGCTCCTTTAGTATTAGGGGGAAAAAGTAACCATTACATTATCAAGGATTAAATGAGGGGTACACAGCAAGCTACATGGGCTGATTTTAAGGAAATATTCTGGAAGATACTCTGAATTAAGAAAGCGTGCCTTTTAAAATTAGCATTAATCAATGATTTTTCCTTCAAAGCAGCTCAGCAGCACTACAAAACCTCAAACAAGATTATCTTGCTTGAAATCAGCCTCAGAAAGCTACTCTTCAACTGCTTTGATTTCCAGTTCAACAATACATACCGCCTTCTGTTCGGCCAGAACTTTACATTTTTCACGTGCTTCTTCTTCATGTCGTCTGAGCATATTCTCAAGTGCTTCCTTATCTGCAAGATCTTTCTTCATCTGATTTTCCAATACCTAAATGAAGACATTTCTTTAGTCTAAATTATACGTTTGACTGGGCAGAGGGCAAGCAGAGAGAAAATCATCAAGATAGACTGATTTTTTTTTTTTAAGCAACTGATCGTATCTCAAGCAAAATTAAACCCATGATGCAATTGCATGAAATCCATAGAAGAGCAAACTCCAGAAAAGAGCATTCCTTCTTTTATCGCTGAAGACTGAACTTAACTGATGGAATTTTATAGATATGGAAACAGTGCAGATTTTTAAAAATTATTACTTTAAGTCATAAACAGAAAAGCGCTCTGCCCCAAAATATGTAAAGTAGGGAAAGTAAGAAAGTGCCCATCCTTTGGCTGCCCTACCACTATGACTCAGAAGTAATTTGTGAGTTACATAAGTATGGATGAGAAAGGCAACTGAGAACCACATGAATTCTTCCAGTTGGAGACACCAAAACTAACAGCTAAGTGAAAAACTTCTTTTTGCAGCACAAGTACATGTCATTAGGAACAGGACTAAAGTAATTTATTGCTACGTTTTTTAAAAATTGCATGTTATGTATGTATGTCCAGAGCTCTAAATCAGTTGTTCAACTGAAGGTCACTTCCTTCAAAGACAAGTTTTCAAAGGCACAAATTCTGGAAACCCCAGGACATTTTTTTACTGTTCCAATTACAAAAAACCCCATGTCCTCTTTCATCCCTTTGAACCTCTTTTACCTGGCTTCCTGATTTCTCCTATTAAACCCTCTAACACAGGTCTCCATAATACACTGGTTCTCTTTTTTGTTTTCATTCTTTTTCCAATGCCTATCCCCTTTTCCAGCTTTTATATCACCACTTCTTCTTTCCCAACATCTACATCTGATCTTCCTGCTTTCTTTCATTCTCCTCTCATATTTCTCCCATAGAAGTTTCTTCTCTTAAATACTATGTCCTCTCACACTTAAGCTAAAACGTAGAATTAAAGTCCTAGATAAATGTCCTAGATGAAGATTGTTTCTACTAAGAATTACCTGTTTTAGTAGAGATTCTTACAAAATGTATTTGCTGGCTGTCATACTGTAAGTTCTTTAGAAAAAGCCATAGCCAGTGCATATAATCCTATTTCCCAGCTTGTTTTTCCTAATTTTAGATGGTGTCTCTGATTCTATTTCTAACTGTTTGTTAATGCTACCCGGGAAAAGACAAAAACAAAGTGGGTGGTTTCTGTGGCTTCTTGGCAGATGTTACAGCTTCAAGAGGATGGAATTTCAGAAATGCTCTAGTATTTGCTGCATTTAAAACTTGCAGGTAGGCTGAGCAAACACTCACAGAAAACCATCAGTAAGAACTGAAAGCTTCTTCAGGGTGTGAGATCCAACAGCATTAAGTATCATTTAGTCAGGAAAAGTCAAATTAAAATCACCAACTGCCTCCCTGTAGTTCTGCCTTCCAATCCCACCTATCCTAATGCAGTGCTGCAGACAGAGAAGGCAAAATGGCAGGGACTGGGAGGAAAACTAATTTAGATCCCACTAAGCTCCCTGCACAT
The DNA here is from genome assembly GCA_013400415.1 of Scytalopus superciliaris. Lineage (NCBI taxonomy): Eukaryota > Metazoa > Chordata > Aves > Passeriformes > Rhinocryptidae > Scytalopus > Scytalopus superciliaris. The sequence goes on along the minus strand of VXBX01003372.1, from coordinate 166,938 downwards.
TGCAGTAGGGCTAAGCAAGAAGGCAACTCATAAGACTAAACAATCAGAGCCTAAAGGCAACTGTTTTTCCCTTAACTACTTCTACCCACAAAAGCTTGTAGGAAGATATTTTTACTTTGAGTTTTTCCTCATAGAATTGTTCCTTCTGTTTCAGCTGCAACTCCAGGTGTTGTGCTGCGATCTGAGCCTCGCGATGCTTTTCCTCCAGCTCCTAAAAGCAGCAGAGATACACATTCAGAGACAAAGAAATAGTAAGTGCTGTGTGTATGTGTTACACAGGCATCACTCATCCATTCTCTTTTTTAGGACTTCACACTATAAAAATCCCAAGACCAGGGTTGTCACATTAAAAAACCTTATGAGAGCTGCTCATTATCAGCTTTTAGCTTTGCATATTGCTACTGACCCATCTAGTGCAGAGCAGGTCCACTGCTAAGGACAAAGATTCCTACTTTCATGGTAAGAATCTCCATTTCCCAGAAAATATTCTCAAAGATAGGCCAAGGACACTTGGTGAAAACACATAGTTATAAACATTTTATAGCTGCAGTGGCATCACAGGAAGTTCAGATCTATTTTTATCAAGGTCTCTCACTTGTTTTCTCACAGCAAACCTCAATAATGGGGTACTGCTGTCAATGCTTTTCATTCTGCATTCAGAGTGGGAATAGCATTTACTTTGCTATATTCCTTGGACAAATGTTGTCAGAATAACTATTTATAAATTGCTTGGAAAATGAAAAGTGCAGGATGCAAGATCTGTGGTGGAACATGCCAGAATATCTTTAACCTCTTTATTTCACATCAGATAGTTTCAGCTGTGCACAGCAAGGACTTAAGTAATTTTTAACTCAGAAATTAGCTGTTTCTGCTGTCTGACTATATTATTTGGGGTCTATCTATAATCACCTTTCAACAGGACACCGCACCAGAGCTGAGCTTACAACTTTATGTTCATTCATTGTTGCATTTGCCACTCCAACAATTTCCCTAGAACAAGAGCAGGCCTGTCATTCACTACCCCTGGACTGACTCTTGCATGGACAAGTTCAGATGTTGGGCTGCATCTGGGTCTCCTGTCTTCATTACTGCATAGCACGGGAAAATGTTATGATATTTGTGTGTACTTTAGCACTTTTCATATTATTTCCATATCCTCTTTTCTGATCTTCCTCATCTTGAAAACACGATGACTTTTTTTGCTCCAGTAATTGCAATAGACCTCCTTTTCCAGAAGTGAGAATCAGAGACGAGGTTCACCAAAAGTAGGTCATCTACAGTGCCTAGTCCCAACACTTCTCCATGGAATGGAGATTGCTGCTTTTTGCAATTGAAATATGTCTCCCAGCAACAAGAGGGACAACTCACCTCCCCCAGAAGCCCACACGTTTCAGGTCCTGGCAGAGAATCAGACAACCAGATCAGCAGCAGCTTCAAAGCTACCAGCATCAGACTGCTCATATTGTAGCAGAAGCTTCACCAGTTCCTGCAGTGGCACTTAACAGCCAGTGTGGGCTTAAAAAGGTAAATCTCTTACCATTCCAGTTCTCACTCACTATTCTCTATGTAGCACTGATTCTGTTATTGGCATCACAGCATTGATCTAGGCTTGCAGGAAATAAGTATCTTGTCTGACTTGTTTCTTAGTTCTTATTCCTTACAGGAAGATGAGCTGGTACTTCTCTGGTACTGCTCTATGAGTGTACATGAAAACAATGCCTTTATTCAACAATTTCTACCTTATTCTATGCAATTGTGTATCTTCAACCCCCTATCTTACCTTTCTATACCACGAAAAGTCTAAAGTGTTTGCAGAGATCAACTTGAGGGGAGGTATAGGGTAGGAGTGGAGAAAAAAGAACACCAGTACCCTCTGTACCCAGGTCAGAGCTGCAAGGGACTAGGAAAGACTGTAGGAATATTTCTTCCACACCTATTTGACTTTTTTTTTTTTAAATACTTTTGTGGCTCTCCAACATTCTGACAGAACTCCATGGAAACTATCTATAAGGAAAGCTAAACATATCCCATGGGGTAAAACAATTAGTCGATATTTCTGCATTCCCTTCCAGTTTCTCCTCCACAGAGAACATAATCAAAACCAAGGAACCAAATACACACAAGAGGCTTATGAAACAATTCAAAGTTTTACACCATTTCTAAACATTAAGTTGGCTCTGTGCCCAGCATAGTCTCCCACTTACCATGCACTCATGGTATCAAAACAATTTGAAAGGAACAGCACTACTAAAGAACTGATTCTACCTTTTCTTGACAGCAATTAGGCATTCTGATGTTAAAGTCTACATCCCCAGAACAAGCCTGGGTCATCTGCTGACTCTAAATATGGTTATTTTTACCTTTCCACTTGGCCTTCCTCATGTGCCCCTGCTCGGGATTACTACCAATAAAATGTAATCCTTTTTTTCCTTGTCGTGTTGGCAACACACAAAGAGAACTCATGAGGAATGCAAAATAAATTTAATTATTCCACTATAAAATTATGCTTCCTGTCCCAGAGAAGCAAAAGAATTAGAAACACCCTCTGCTTGGTTCACTGGAGACTGACATACTAACTTGCTACAAAGATTTAATAGGTTTAAGCAGGAGAGAAACAAGAAATTGTCAACAGAGAAAGTATGTGGGTGAAAATGGTTTCCTGACAAATATTATCTTCGGAGATGAATAGTTTAGATGACTAATTTCACTCTGCTTCAAAACATAAGCATTTCAAACAGATCTGATCTCTAAACTCCTCTGCAGTTCAGTTTAAAAGATAGACATCAATGTTTTTGTTGTTGCAGTGTCCTGTTCTGAGAATGTTTTACTTCTGAAACAATCACTAGATAAATAGTTTAAATGTTACTATGTTGACTTAAGAGTGTTCCCAACTGAGACAACTAAAATTTTGAAGAAGTTTGAAGACTAAAAGTACAGGAGTGAGTTTGTGGCTACAGGTGCAAACAGAGTCTGAGTGCTAAAGCTTTCTCCAGTATGACTGGTGCAAGAAACAAAACCCTTTATTCAACAATCTCCACCTTATTCTATGCAATTCCATGTCTTCTGATCCTTTCCTACCGTTTCCTTACAAGCTCTCACACTTTGTTTCACTTTCACCTCTGCTCACCAGAATTTTTTCTGCCATCTGTTGGATCTGTTGAGATTTGGTTTGAATATCTTCTTTCAGACGGTTTTCTCTTCGTTCCACAGTCTCTAATCTCTTCACTTGATTCTCCAGAGAATGGCGCCGTTCCTGCAGAGCAATTATGAGCTGCCATTTAGGCTATTCAACTCTTGCACTAGCACAAAGCAAGGAGTAGTTTCTAGAAAAAAATAGGCTGAAGCAGTCAATATATATGGTTGGCTTTTAGACTTTAAATCCTCATCATGCCTCAAATCCCACAGATAGTCACATGTCCTTATTGACTCCTCACTCAAAATAAACCTCTCAGCTTCCTTCAAAGAAACGTATCTTTTTTAATTAAAAATGGATTAATGTCTAACAACACTTTCCCCTAAATAGTTGCTACAAGAATACACACTGTTCAGTCATCCAGATGAGGGTTCCTAAACTGAGGCACATCCCAATAACTAATTTTCTCCAGACAGACACTCTCCACTCACCTCTGCTTCAAGTAATTTCTTCTTCATGCTTTCATTGGAATCTTCCCTGTTCTGCAGTTTCTCCAGCTCCTTCTCAGCTCTCTCCTTTGCTTGACGGATATTCTGCAGAAGCTCAGTTGCCTCTGAGCTGGCTTTTACAGCCTGAAGGGCAAAAGAAAAGAAAAAAAGGAAGTATTATAAGAAAAGCGCACACAAAAATTTGGTGTTTGAAAAGTTCAAACCTCGAGATGGTCAACTTGAATAAATTCAAGGCAATAAATTCTGAATAAAAACACTACAGAACTTCAGCCTAACAGTCTAAATTAAGACAACCACAAACATGTGCAGGAGCCCAAATTCTAACTTCAGTTATATAATTCTAACTTCCATTTCACACCAAAAAAATTGAAATCCAGGAGATGCACATGTTTGTCTTGCTATAATGCAAGTTTCTACTTGACTCTATGTCTTGAAAGTAAAGTCTACCCCCAAATTCAGCTCAAGTTCTTGGAAAGAATTCACAAAATAATCTTACTAAAAGATCAAGAGAATAACCTGTTGGCCTAAAGGTAATTCCTTCAGCACTAATGCAGGGAGAAAATGAGACAGGGGATCAAAACATGCTTGTTTTGAAATATTAAAAGTACTATTTCCATATAGTTTTGGCCTCCTGATCATATACATGATCATTAACACTTGAAAAAGGCCCCTCTCAGCAGGTGCCAAGTTTGAAAAGCTCACTCAGGGGATTATTAAGACAACCCCTTTCTCTTCTGCTGAAAGATTTCAATACGAGAAGTTCCCTGACTGTTCCCACAGCGATGCCTTAAGTGCCAGACTGACCACGAGAGGAAACATTCTGTATTATGAACTTCCTTCAGCATAAATTGTAATGAGTAACTGAAATATTAAGCGACTTTATAATTAAAGCAGAGTATACTGCAAAACTAAACCAAATCCAACATTTATTTTACTAGTGAGCTAAAACCAGCTGAACTCTGTCTTCAGAAGCAAGGGAGCAGTGCATTGCCCATGGCATACCCATTAAATGAGAATTTCTCTACACTACTCCAGCTCTGACTCAGCTTCATTTGTAAAAATAAACACTGTTGACATGTCTCAAGAGCCAAAAGCATATTGAGAACTCCAATGATTTCAGATATTGGTTCCCACCCCCCTTTCCTTATCATCCCCCATGCTATGACTAACTCTATTTTGAGGGTAAAACAAAGTGCATCCCTTCTCTTCATTAAGGTTTCACTGGAAAATCTTGTGGAAAACTCACTTTCACCACCCAGACATTACCTTTGTCAGCTTTTCCTGCAGCTCCTGGATTTTGGCCTGCTGCTCTGTATTGATCTATAGTTAAATAAAAAGATGGAAGGAAAGTCATAAAACCAAAAAGGAAAAAATGCTCTCTGCTGGTGATAGTATTTATTTTAATTCCCTTCCAAAAAAATCTTTGTTTCTCCCCATAAATTCCAACACATCAAAGTGCTTCTTGGCTAATCTATTCCCATTTTGCTGAGTTCTGGCTGGTTTCATATTTTGGTCACCAAGTAGATTGTGCAGTGTGAGAATATTCGGAATCGTGCTAGGTTTTCATTTGTTGTTCTTTATGAATAAAGAAAACTCAGATGAATCCCCAGCCTAACTCCAGACTAGGATGACACATAAAGGCCTGTCACTGCCTGGCTTCTGAACACAATCCATTAAGAGTAGGTTATCCAGAGACAGCTTTGTATCAAACCAGAATGAACAGTGAATCACACCAAGTAAAAGAAGTTTTAAAAAATAAAATGAAATGGGGAGGGCTGTGAGGCCATGCATGTCACAGACTTGCCAAAGACACTCTCAGTTTCTATGCACAATATGAAAAAATATGAAAGACCCAGAAAGCAAACTCCAGGAAAACTGAAGTAACACACCTTCTCCAATTTGCAATACAACTCTCCTGCTTCATTTTTTCCTTGATCTTTAACCTGTAACTTAAATACAAAATACATAAAAATCTCAGGAAAAGCTGTAGCACATTTTGCTTCTAGCCAGCCATACAATTTAAACACTAGGAGTTACATGACATTTAAATCCCATTACTTTGAGCACACAACCGGAAAACATTTTGTATTAGTTGTGGAAACCAGAAAAATCTTTGAAGGACACCCTCCCAACTCGTGTGTGTGTGTCAAACAGCACTACAAATTCAAGCAAAGCATCAGCCCCGTGAAGCCTAAACTACCTTTTGCAGTTTGTTGTGACATTCGGCAGCTTTACGTTTGAACTCCTCAGCTGCCAGTCGCGACTCTCTCAACTCTGACTCGTAGAGGTCGCTGCGCCTGCGAGCTGAAATCAGATCCTCTTCTAACTGATTCATCATCAACCTCATTTCTTCTACTTGGGCTTGATATTCCTGTAGTTGTGGTGGAAGGGGAGGAGAAGGTATTACGTTTTAGAGGCAACAGGGGAAGTGCATGGAGCAGCAGATCCCAGAATACCAATTGCAGGCAAGAGATGTGTTTAAGAGGATGTGGAAGAAAGGTAAAGTACAAAATAAAACAGCAAAAACTAAACAAAATCACATCAATGGTGTTCTGGTTTGAGTCTCGCCATTTTTCAACTCAATACCTTTTAAAGTCATAACACTGACTTTTTGAGAGTGCAGGAACACACAGATACATCTACACACAAATGATAAAAATTACTTACATTTCTAACTTCTGAAACAGAAATGTGCCTTTGAGGTGATGTCTCTACTAAATGCCCAGATGCTCCCTCAAGATCTATTTTCTCAGGCTGATAACATGACAGTTATCACAGATCTGCACAGCTTGGGTAAAAGGAAAGAAGGAGAAGCAGAGGGGTAGCACACTGTGGCTTCCAGCCATCAGCTATTTTCTCTTGACAGAGTTAGAAAGGATCACATTGCTCTGCATGGGAGAGAATCTAAAATCAAATATTATCTTAGAAAAACTATCTAAAAGTCACATTGCCCATAGAAGAGATTTGCCTATATAGGCAGAAATAAAGACTCCCCATGCAGGAGACTAAAAGATAGGGCATTTGGATGGGGAAGGTGGGAGAAGAAAAGCACATTTGAATTGACTATCTCAATGACACTGGGAACTCAAACTGAGACTAGCTCAAGAGATTGTTTCTCATACATTCACTGGATAAAAAAGAATTTAATTATGTTTATTTAGCATTTACTAAGTCCTGTAAGTATACGTTTCATAAAATTACTCTAAAGCAAAGTTAAAAAAGAACCAAAACCAAAGCATTTTTTATGAAGCTGAGAACAAGTAGAAAACATGCACCTCAAGAGCTAGGAACAAAGATTATGAAGGACTGACAGTGGGGGAGTCTATCTTGCTTTCCATTTTAATATCTTACAATACGCCTGACTACCCCCATACCCAGAAGAGTGAGTGTCTCGTGACAGAACCAGGTTTGTCATCGCTCCCTCCAGACAGGCAGCTGCCTTCAGTTAGACAAGGGACTGCATGAGCACTGACCCCAGTGGCAGCCCCTGATTCTCCAGCAAGGAGAGCTTATGCAGATATTTAAAGAAGCTGGGCCTTCAACAGACTGCTTTACTATCCCTTACAAGGAGCATGGCACAATGGCTCCTTGGTTTGTAACCCCAAAATTGGTTCTCTGGTTTGTAAGGCAGACAGGGACCTATTCTTTCCAGTTAGTCTCCTATGGATGATCTCATCATTCTGGAAAGAATTCGAGCCTTTTGATAATAATTAAACATATATTAACTCAAATACTCTCTTCAGACAAACACATTTGTGAATAAAAGAGGCAGAACAGTTTGAAGGAATACATGTTCTGCTCAGAAAGTATAATTTGTTAAGACTTCCTAAAATACTGGGCTTCTATATTAACAAGCACTTGACCAAGAAGTACAGGTATGACTACAGTTGCCACTGTGAAAATGAGTGTTTGGGAAGGGAGGAGAATGGGGAAGGAGAAAAGAAGGAAGAAGAGGAGATAGTTAGTAATATTTCAGGTTTTCTTATTTCATCACATTTGCAAGAATATCTTTGAATAAGTCTCATGATCAGGTCAGAGTAACAGGCCACACCACTCAAGGCAACACAGAACAAACCTCTCAGATATTCACTGATCAGAGTTTAAGAACTATCAAGAGGTACTTAAGCACATATTACTGGACAGGCAAAGCTCAGGGCATGTATCTGAAGCAAATCACATCAGGGAACTACATACAAATGAGTGGGGCTTTCAAAAATTACAGAATCTGAGCTGTTGCAAGTTCATCTGCTCATACAGATCTTCATCAAGTAGCGACCAGAGCACAGGTTTAGTTAAAACAAAAAACCAAAACAGAACCAAACAAAAACCAAACACACACCCCAAACAAACAAAAACCCCCACAAACCCACCACATTCTTCTACTCAAGTACCTGCAGCCTTACCCTGAAAATACCATACGCCTAAGTATTAAGTTCTGAAGGTTCTAATTTGCTGTTGATTTGACTTGTTCTCCCTCATGTTTTCAATAGCAAAACTCTAAGGGACTCTTCCATCTCATCTCCCAGTTCCCTCTGACTTAAAGATCATGATCCATGTTAATGGCCAAGGTCCACCTGCTCGTGTGAGTCAGCGCAAACATCTCAGCATTTTCTGTTGCGATGTTCTTGCACGTGTGTTCCAGAAAGCTCAGAAGACCACCCCAGATATGACAGTCTGCAGGACATTACAGATTCATTTGTTGACCTAAGCAGCAATTTTATGTCATTGTGAATCTTCACAAGCCAAATTAAGAGATTCTGGGACAAAGCATTTGATTAAAATTACTTGCATTATGTTTCCTCTGTTATATGTGTCTGTACTGCCTAAGAATCTATGGATATTTATAATCATCAAAAACGTTCCACATTTCAGTATTTAAAGCAACTTTGCTAGCAAAGCACCAGAACAGAGAGCAGGGAGCTTTAGATCCCTTGTATTACATAAAACAGCCACCCAGAAGGATACTGGAGAAGTCTATGGAGGCCTGATACATCCAGAGGGTTGGGTTTGCATTTCATTACTTTTTACATAAGAGTTTCTCATGTCTGGAGAATTATTACCAAGGTTTCTGGGCTTCCTTGTCTCAAACACTTTGAAATGAGTCAGTTAATGTTTGTAAAGTGCTTTGAAGATGAAAACCAACAGATACTTGCAAAGAATTATTTGAATGCTACAGCAAATTTAAATTTCTTTTTCTCAATGCAATATGTTGCCGTTAATTCATAAAACTGAATAGGTTCTGTCTTGTAAATCATTTTAAATCCAAAAATGTCTAGATTTGTCATCATATTTTCATGTAATTTTGACTTTTTTTCCTTATGAACAACCATATGCATGAATACATTTTTAACATTCTTCTAGTAGAAAAAAATTATGAATTTCCACTTTGAAAAACAGATTAAATTAGGAAAAGAACAGTTTCTATTTTGAAAGAACAATATTTTAAATGGCCAGATAAGAAAGCACATTAAATGGCCAGGTAAGAAAGAAGGAAAAGAATCCCACAAAATTAAGGCTAGCTCAGTTCTCTCCCAGGGGAAGATTCATTAACTTGTGAAATTTGCATACCTTAACCATTTTAAGTGGATAGTTCATTTTTAATGCAGCATATTACTAAAGGCATTGCAACTTTCTCCTAAGCTAGTTTTATAGACAAAGTACTTTCAGGACTAGGAAAAGAAAACCCTGGAGTTTGGAGTCTGTGCTCACTTGCGAAATACACAAGTGGAATTTTGTTGTTTCCTGTATTGTTTAGGAACCCATGTGAAAACACACAGACTGGGAGTTACCACAGCCTACCAACATGAACCACAATCCTGGCACCAGAGCTAGAATATGCCAAGAATGCCTATTTGTGGACAGCCACCCTGCTCCCCAAAGAAGCAGGAATACCTGTTCTTTGATCTCTTGCAGTTTTCGGCTTTGCTCTCTGATATCATGAAGTAGCTGCAGTGCCTTATCATCTTCCTGAGACACCTCCATCCGTGCCTGCTCCAGGCTTCGCTTTAAGCTCTGCAGAAAGCAAAATGTTCAATACATAGTCTTTGGTTTTTCAAATGGCTGTATAATGAAGATCTTTAGTTACACAAACGCCACCCTGATTGCAGGGAGGCATCAAAAAAACTTAAAGATAAATTAAAAAATACAAAAATAAAAATAATCAAGGCACCAGTGATGGAACCCTAATGAAATTCACGGCCAGTGCTGCTCCCATCTGAACAGAAGCAGCCCATTTTCACAAACACTGTTTACTCAAATCTTAGTTCAAATCTCTATTTCCTCACATCAGGTTTAGAGACAAAAACCAAACACAGATCACAAAAGGCATCCATTATTGACAGCATTTATCTATATTTTATCCAGCACTATTAATTCACAACCTAGATACAATCCTTCAACTTCATGTTACTTACATTTTTCTTGTTGCGGTTAAGTAAGTCAAATGCTTTAATCATTGTTAAACTTCTACAAAGAACAGAAGAGCTGAGTCTGTATCTCACCACATACCTTACCTTCAAATTTGAACCTACCAGTGGAGTGGTCCTCCTATCAATTGAGTATTATTCTTCAACAGAGAGATATAAACTGAATTTTATTTATTTACCTAGTAGCATTTGGTATGGGAAAATCACCCAGCCCCATTTTAAGATGTGCTTCCCAACAAGCCAACCCATCAGAAATGGTTTGCAATTCTCTGAAACAGACCATTATCTGCACTTTTGTTCTTGCTACAAGAGAGGAAACATAATTGTATATCCAACTGAAAATACAGAGACTATCAACTAGAATGAAAATACACCCTCGCTGGAATCTTGCCAGGACAACTGGGCAGACATTCCAGGTCCAACGAAAAATGCCAAATGATCTTTGAAGACATGGTTTTACAGCCTCATTTTTATATTCTACCTGGAAAATAGCACCTGTCCTACAACCTTCCCTGACACTGTGCTGGGGAACTGGATCAGTCTGAACTCAGGACACCACAGATGGAGGCAACACCATTGCTTCCTAATCCTATTTGTCCTTGAAGATTTCTGTCTAGGCACTGATTAGGCCCCATCCTCTTCTGGCTAAGAAACCTGCAAGAAGTCAAGCCCAAGCATGTTCTAGCACAGCCAGGAAGACAAACATCACAAATAGTTTCAGCAAGACCAGGACAGTAGTCACTCCTGCATGACCTAAGCACATGACCATGAAACGACATTTGAATAAAACTATCAAGCAAGCTTTTGCAAACAATTCAGGGCTCCATGTTCAACAGATATCCCCTCACACACTCTTTTCTCTCCATCAAGTACCCCACTGAAAGCACGATGGAAGAGAAAGACAAAGACCACCAGATCTCAGGCCTTCATAGCTGAAAGGACTGGTGTAAGGGCTCACACTGCATTCTGTGATATAGGTGGCCAGGTCCTGCTCCAGGAGGGATCGCTGGGTCTCAGAGGCTTTCAGTTCCACCTCCTTTTGGCTAAGTACAGCCTCCACCTCTGACACTCTCCGGTGCAACCGCGTCATTTCCTGCTCCATCTGCAATAAATACCAAGAGGTTATAAAGGGGGGGCTTCAAAAGCTTTGTTAACTGCTACTTTCAGAGCTCTGTTTGTAAGGAATTTGTCTCCAAGAGACTTCTAGCTATGTTTGTCCAAATGGTGTTTAAATTCCGATACCATTGTCTCTGCTCCAGGAATGCACAGTTCTTCTTAAGGACAAGTAGTAAGTCTAAGTCACCCCATTCATTCAAGCTGCTTGGTCATATTCAGTCATTCTTCGAACCCCAGTTAGCAAAGAAGACACAATCATTTTTCACCTGACTTGCAGAGATGGGTCACTTTAACCTTATCCCAAATCCATGCTGGACCAGAAGATGGTTTCCCCCCATCTCCTTGTCAGGAGCAAATGGTCAAATCCAGAACAGAGCAGGGAGAAAAGTAATGGAACTCTCATAAAAGTCTCAAACAAGCAGTAAGTGTTAAAAGACTCCACCAGGTTCCCTTTACTGGAGCACAGCAACTGTTATGAGACGTTCACCACAAGCAGTGACGTGACAACAGTTATATAAGCAGGAGCTGATGAGTGAGGAGGAGCCCCTCAGAACAGTACTGGGGTAACTGGTGTGATGAAGAGGCACAGCCTGTAGGAAGCAGCAGTCGTCTGTGTCAGCGCTGAGAAAAGGGCTGTTTAAAATCCAGAGCCGCTTCTTGTTAAGATAAAAGCATCTAGATCAACAGCAAGGCCTAAATTCATCTCCCTTTGTACTGGACAGGAAGCCAGCTCTCTGAAGGAAAAGCACTTTGCCCACCACGAGTCTGGATGATCAGCAGCATCTGACAGATCCCTGGACATACAGTGGTTGCAGATTCCTGGAGCAATGGAGATGGCCAATCGCATAAATAAATACCTTGTGACACTTGTCCTGGGCGTCTTGGAGTTCTTTGCTCTTGAGAAGAAGTGTCTTTTCCATGGAGCTGACCTTGGCTGGAGAATCCACACTTGAAAAAACAGATCTAAAAGAGCAAAGCCAAACAGGACATGAATATAGGCAAAAGGTACAGAAATCTGATTTATGCAGCCTCTGTAAAGTCATTGGGTACTTACTTATCCCAGGGTAAAAGAAAGGTGCAGCAATCCCAGTCTAACAGCCATCATTTCAGATCAAACGTACCATAAAAGCTGATGACAGTATATCATTATTAAATAATCCATGTGTACTTCTAGTTACAATATTAATATTTTCCATCAGTGGATATGTCACAGTGCAAAACAATAAATCACAGCAACCATACTGCATAATTGGTAGGGATTTATAAGTGCAACAAAACCAAAGCATAAAGGTAAAGCAACCTTTGGAAAGATAACAAATTTCCAGAGACATGCTTTTTATTTGGTACTTTATTTTTAAACAGGTTTTTAAATTATCATCCAAGTATAAAAGCCCTAAAAACTTCAACATGTCATAATCTGCACCACAGGAAGAAGAATTTAATATCCTTAGTTACATTCTGTGAATCAAAACTGAAACTTTCCTAACGCAATTCATCCGATCCCTATGAACTCAATCAATATCAATATGATTAGTCACACTGCAGAACTTCAGAGCTCCACTTAGAAGTAATTTTTTTTCATGAGACACAACTTAACTGTACTATTCAAAACAATTTGACTCCAGAAACCTGGGGGAAATATTTACTTGTTCTTCAGCTTTCTGTCTAATTGGGACTCAGCATTTAAGAAGTTCACAATTTCTGATAGTCTAAATTCATTCCAGAAAAGGATAGGAAGCCACCTGATGTTTGGGAGCCTATTTTTAGTGCTTTGCAGTCTTAAATATGCAATCTGCAACCAAAAAATTAAGTACATACATCAAAACATAATTTTAAAAATCACATTCTTCCTCGAATGAAATGATTCAAACTAGATATTTAAGCAGTTAATGATGGAACCAGTGTTAACTGATAGATGAAAATGCAGAAGCACAATGAAGGTGCTAATAAAAGATCATACAGGCTGCCCACACATTGGTTTCTGCTTCTCCTGGCCACAGTTTGGTGTGCAGCCAGTTATCCCCATGGAGAGAAAGGAGCTTTGAGCAGCTCTCTGCATATAGCCACACACCCACACACAGCAGCACAGGCTCCTCTTAACACCAAGGAAACTTTCGTTCCCTCACCACCATTTTCTGAGAAAAATCTACTCCTTAATCCAACCAGATATGCAGCACAGGCACAGAAAGAGACACAGGGATTTTTATGAAAATGCTGCAGCAACATTTCTGTATCAAACAGATCTTCAGCACCACCACCTCAAGCTGTCATTAGGAAACACTGTTTTGATATCAGCAAACAAACACAGCAAAATCCATCAATTCTGCCTTGAAAGGTCAAATATTAATATTTCTTCAGAAACCTGATATGGAAAAACTTAGAAGAAAGAATCCTGCGTGTCAATGANAAAAAAAAAAAAATGTTTAAAATGAATGCTTTTGTACAGTATTCCTTTAACCCTGGTCCAATCAATCCAAGCCGTCAAATTACCATATTTAAAAATCAATTTATAAAGCGTGTCTATACTCCTACAGAGAAAAAGCAACCATCTGAGAAAGATGCATATTAAATCCCATAACAGCTGGGTGTACAAACAAGGCTAAAAATGAATAGTTGAGAAAAGCAGTCTAAAAATACAAATTAAAGCTCACATTAACTAAAAAAGACACTAAGGAATCTGCTTTCAAATGTTAATCAAATATATGTAAATAGCTGCAAATATGTACTGAGACAAGTCTGAAAATCTTCTTATAATAAAAATTTATTTTTGTAGGTCTGAACTGTACTGGCTGAAGCAATCTTTTTTCAGTTATAGTTTCAACCTTAGCCATCACCTTTTTCCTTTTATTCTTCTCAAACCTGAGGCATTACCTAAGAAAACTCCAGCCATTTCTCACAGACCTGGTTCTACTTGTGGCTTCTATTCCACCTCCTTAAAGGAGCTAATTTTAATCATTATTTTTGCTTATTTATTTAATTTGCTATTAAAAGAATCAGAGCCTAATATTACAGGCACCATTTTGCATTTCAAAAATTTCTCTTAGTAAGCCAGCTTAAAGCATCCATGTGCAATGCAACCCAGGCAGGAACAGGATGGATCCAGGGAAGGAGGTGCAGAGCTCTGCAAGACAGGTGGTTCAGCCAGGAGGGATGGGCTGAGACAGAGCACAGGAGACTGACCGAAGTTTGGATTTCACGAGGTGACTGCAGAGGGAGCTGCTCCTCAGGGTTGGTGTCTTTGTAAGGGAAGAGGAGGCTACAAATGAGAACTACAATCTTCCTTCCTCACCCCTGTCCAAAGCAAGGAAGAAATTCCTTAAAAATATATGTCCTGGTGACATGACAATTTTCCTGCCATGGAAACGGCACATCTTATCCCCAGGGGAAGCTGATTTTGGTTAGCGCTGGACATGCAGCTTTTAAGAGACTTGCTTTCCCAGTAATTCTTTCCTGTGTACAAATTGTATTAGAACAACTTCCTGAACATCCATACAACCTTCAAAGTATCAGAAAGGGGCAGACAGAGGAAATCAAGAGAAATGGAGTACTGGCTAATCTAATAAGCCTTGTCATGGTGATAGCAGCTCTCAACAGAGCATGACAAGGTGGAAAATACCCACATTTCTGGGGCACTTACATTCTTCCTCAGTCAGCATCATTGCAGAAATTAAACACATACAATCCAACATCAAAAGCCATGATGCTAAGCTATCATTCAGGCTGGGATCATCTCAGAGTATTTCATTTAATTAATGCTACATCTGGATCAATTCTCTTAGCACAACAGAGCAGTTTCTGCTGTCTCCTCTGAAGTGTGAAAAAATAAATTAACAAAAGGTAACCAGCATCCATCAACAAGAAAATTGCAATAAAAGATTAAGAAAAAAAACCCAAAGTCAAGTCTAAAGTACCAAGCTCTGATAGCACTGTGGCTGTGCCAATTTACTTTTCAAAGAAGCACTGCCTGTATGACTAAATACCAAGTTAACTTACAGCTGACTAGTGATTTCAGAGCTAGATCAGCAGCAGCCTCAACCAGCAGAATGATCAGAAATGGTGCTGATTGTGTAAAACCTCCTCCAGTCCCAACGTGGCTGAGATGAAGAAGAGAAAAGCATTAGCAGAGGAAAAGCTCCAGGATGACTCTGGGGTATCAAACAAGCCCCTCAGTCCCCCCTGTGCACATCATACCTCGTAACTTCCTGTGTCCTTTTATGCCACTCTCATAAACCCCCAACTCACCTGTGCTTCTTCCTTCTCACAATGATTGGCACCATCTGTCCTAGTCCTGGCCCCCACACAACATGCCCATAATCTCATCCCCCATCCCTCATGCTCTATTCCTTTTAGCATTATACTCATCTGTACCTTCCGCCCCCTCCTAAATGCTTGCTCAGGCCTAAAAAAAACCAACCAAAAACAAACAGTGATACCATCAATCTGTGAATAGAGCTTGCTGAAGCAAAGCATATTTTTGGTATGCTCATCCTGTGCTTCCTCTTTAATCTATCTTTGGTGAAAGAGCTTACCAGAACCCGACAAACTGTTGGAAGAAATCAGTAGTCCTTCTTTTCGGAAGAATGGCCCATTTTAAATCTCAGTATTTTATAATGAGAGTCATGAATCCATATCAAATTTTATTTTTTTTTTAATCAACCCAAATAATCCAAAAAACCAAATCCCCAGAAATCTTAAAAAAAATACCACTTCTTAGGACCTTGCAGAAAGGACATAAGCAGGCAAAAAATTTGCATAAGAAATTATTTTTTTAATTATGTGATTATTTTTCACTAAGTATTTTGGTATATTTTATTTGGTATTGATTTTTTTAAAGTATTTATTTTTATTAGGCAGTTTGGTACATTTGGTTAGCCCTGGATTTATAATACATTTATCTTATGCCTTCAGGCTTCTGCTAGTCACCTGCAAAGGACAAAAACGATTTTCCTTCACCACTTGATGCATATTTTTGGCACCCAAAGGTTTTTGTCACTGGTTCTAAGCACTGGAGATCAGCCATGGTTAGGGACAGGAAGTAAGGTGGGGCTGGCTTTTAATGGAATTAAACCCTCAGTTGCCTCTTATCTTGTCACAGTCACACGCTCACAGCCAAACCAGCAGCCAGGTTTGCAGTCAGACAGGCTTTTCTCCCCCATATCATGAATTCAGTGGCCATGATGGGAGAAGGACTTAGCTGGTCCTTCTCTGCAGCTCAACCCAGCTCTTAGGATCACACAGCAGATTTATTTTACAAACGCTTTGCTAGTACAGGAACCTATGCCATAAGCAATTAAGCCCTTGATTTCTCTTGATTGCTTCCTAAGACACATTGATGTCATGCCTTTTGCTTTTCTGTTAAATTTCACAGTTGTTAGAGTGTCACAAATTCTTCCCAAATCTCATGGTATGAGGCAACATACAGAACGCTGTACTTCAATGGAGCCTTCTAAACTACCCAGGCAACAGGTCGAAGTGACTTAGGTGAACCCTCCTAGCACTGAGTCATTGAGAGAAAGAGAAGAATGGAAAAGAGAACTTTTTACCTCCCTTTTCTTTTTGCTGAAGTATTTGTAATTCCTAGCTCAGCCGTATCTTCTTACTGTCCAATGAACAAGGGCAAAAACATAACCCTAAACTTCATGGCTTGACAGACCTCAAATTAAAAGCAACAAAAGTTTCAAGGACCTTGTAAGTGGCACTCTGCAGCTGCCCGGCCTCACTGTGAGCAGCACTGGAGGGTTCATGCTGCAGACAGGAAAACAGATCTGCATCACTTAGCAACCATAAGGTTGGACTTTCAGAGCAAAGATTATAAGAACAAAAATTCTGGACTGATAAACTTCATGGCTTAGGACCTTCCAGAGAAGACATCCCAGGATTCACAACAGATAAGCCTACCCCCCCTCCATTTAATGTTCTCCATCTAGAATTTGATATTCAAGCTAGTGTGGACAGAAACAGAATTGTGTTTCCTCAAGTAAAACATACACCAGACAATATTTTTTAAGTAAGAACTTATCCTTATGACCCAGTTGCAGTGATATTGAGAATAAACCAATCACTGCATTATTTAAAAATGGATATTTTCAAGACTCTGCAAGCTCTTTGCCATATTTAAATCACCTTCTTAGAGCAAAATGCAAATATTAACTGCTAAAAATATCAAAGTGCATTTATCAAAATCTCATTCAAAAAAAAAAAAGAAACCAATAAGATCTACTTACATTAAAATTATTTGGGGAAAATTAAATATATGCTATCTTTCTGTTCGAGTTCAGGAAAAAAACAGGCACCACCAAACAGAAATTTTACTTCAGTCAAAATTTCTCCAGATGACATTAATCTCTGTATTAGTTTGCTCTACCTCTTCTCATCTATTACCAAAATTCAAATACAACTTTCTTAAACATTTTCAGTACCAGCTCCACAGAGGAAGCACATCAATCCATCTGCTACAGCTGTCTCAGCCTCCAGCACAGTTACACCACTGTGCTGAGACTTCACCTCATGCTCCTCTTCAGTTTTAGTTCTGGGCCCCGATTACATATGGATTTTTACCATATATATGTGGTCACTGTTGAGGCTCTGCTGTTACCTGAATGGCCATGTAAGCCTTGGTACATGCATTGCAGTTCCCCAGGCAGGAGAGACAACACCATAAGTTAAATTCATCACTCTTAAATTAAGACAGATTTTAACCCCAGGTAGCTACACATCTAACATTTTATTTTTCTAGTTCTGCTGGCAATATTAGATCAATTCACCAAAAGAACGCTTTTTGGGATTTTATGTCCTCTCCCTCCCTTCCTCTTTTGCCATAAAAGCAACTCTGCTGAGGAGGGACAGCCAAAGATTCCCGTTTTATTACCGGCATAACCATCGTATAACCTTGATTCACGGTGTGGGCAAGATCAAAGATGTCAACAGCATCACCAGATTTGGTGACACGCTTACTGCAGAGCAACTATCACACCCAGCATGACAAAAAATGAAACTTGATTAAGACAGATTGACAATGAAGTCCCTGAAGGGAACTAACTAGCAGGAGTGAACGATGGTTGACACGAAAACACAGCACCTTAGTGCATTGAGTCACTGAGCCAGTCAGAGCCACTGCGTTCCTGGGAGGCCTCCACATCCCGAGGTAAGGACTTCCCAACTTAATGCACTGCACTAACACTTTTTCAATAGCTCTGTCATCAGAAACTAACCACTCACCACATCAAACTGTTTGTACCACATTACTTAAATTCTTCTTTTTCTCTGACTTCATTCTCTCAGAAAGCACGTTTTCTTCCCATTGAAAACCATTTATTCTAGATTTTCACGTCCTTCCACACACACATACACTGCATATTTCATCCTCATCTCCAATATCCTAACACATAGTACAGCAATGTCCAGTTCTCCTGTTTGACTTGACCCAGCAACACACAGCCAGCTGCCATCAGATCCTTCTCTTGTTCACTGACCCATTGCTGCACATTCCCAGGTTAGTGGAGCTCCATTTCTGTGGATCACTGATTCAGCCTTACACATCCCCAGCACTTGGTGCCCACTCTCTGACCCAGTAAAATAACACCACCCCCCTTTTCCATATCTCAACTCCTCAGTATTCTCCTTCTTGCAGGGATCTGCAGTACCAGAATTGCAATCACCTACTGCTCCTGCTTAACAGCAACAACTAATTCAAAGTATTTCAGCAACAATTTTAATAATAACTGGTTTAGAATCAATCTTTCCATCCCATTCCCTCCCCCTCATCCCAGAAATAATCACAAAACAGTAGGACATGCACAAGGCACAGCAGCAACAGATAAAGCCCAAATCTGGCAGCTTCCCTACAGCAGAGTACAGGTCAGTTAAAACAGCTTTTCCCCACACACATCATCCTCACTGTAACAAACCTTCCCATTTTCCAGTGGTCCTATCCACCTAAACAATAATTCCTACTTACTCTGGTCTGAGAATCCCCAATGCCTTGATGAATGAAAACCCCACAAACGGCAAATCGTCCCCCGAGAATCCTGCTGGGCTCAACTGGCGCGTAGAGGATAAAACCCGCGAATTCTTCTCTGGTTCATCAAAATTTGAGGTGTCATCATCAGACTTGAGAGTAGGAACGAAGGGGGGAGGAGCTGGTGGAAAAAAAGCAAGAAGAAAAGACAAAATTCAGCTACAGTTCACTCTGCAACAGTCCCACTCATTCAGTGCTTGCAATGGCACTGCAGCTCCTGCTTTTAATCTTGCTAACACAAGCAGACTGAGCTGCTGCTCTCAAAGCGTATTACAGCAACAAGAGATTAACCCTTAAGCCACCAACATGGCTACCACTCTGCAGGCACAACGTCTCCCACACTGATCAAACTGGGCTTTAGCTTGGGCATTTGAGATTGTGAGTTTTGGGTTTGGGTTTTTTTTCAGGTTAAGATGTTGGGTTTTTTAAACACTTACACTGAATAAAGCCAAAGCACCAGGTTAAGAAAATCAATGCTGTAATACAGCTAAAAGTCATTTGATTCTGATTCATCTTGAAAAGGAAAATGTCTCCAACCTGTCCAATTAGTGACAGTACCTGGGAATGAAGCCTGATCCTGTGCTAGTCGGCTAAGGAATATATCTTACCCTTTAACACTAACTAGAATCTTCCCAGCATGGGCTTCTAATCAAGAGCAAACTGATCTTTCTCCTGGAAGGTTCTAATAAACTATAGCTAGTAGAAACTCACTGGTCTTTAGTAAAGGAAGAAAGTAAGATTTTATTTCTCTGAAAGAGCTTGCTAAAGATCTGGAACTCTTGTCGGGACACCACTGCAGTCTGGCTCTGATACAATCAGCTCTGAAGGGAGATATAAATAACAGAAATTACAATGTATTTCTTACTATAATTTCTAAATTGGTGCCACTTAACTTGTTAAGCAGTTGTTTAATTTCAGCCGATTTTCTCGTGTTAGCTTCAGTTTAATTAACCCAAGGAACAAAAGGACAAGTTCTTCTCAATGATGTGCAGCACCCGAGCTACCTGCTGGCTTGGCTACGTGTGGGAAAGGAATGGATGCAAGAGCCTGCTGTGTATTTCCTACCTCATTAAATCACATTTTCTAACATTTATTTATTTATTTCATCACTTTGGTCCCCCGTCACTGCAACTCTATAGAGCAAAAACAGAGATTAGCAAAGGAGACAGCTCTTCAGTCAGCAGCTAGAACAGCCCATTGTCACCAGCTGATGGAAGTGGAGTGTGCTAAAACCGTTACCATGGATCCAGCATGGATCTCCTGTAGCTGAAGGGCTGATGAGGATTGAGGAACTGGGAACAAACATGCCAACCCCTGCAGTGCAGGCTCCCTGCTCCTCACTCCCTGCGTGCTCGGGGTTTAACCCTACCTGCCTGCATCGTGACAGATGCTGCTGCCGATGGGACTGACAGGAGCAGAACCAGGCACGGCTGGAGCTTGCTGGCTCCCTCTAGGCTGCCAAAGCCCTTCACCGCCCGCTGTTAACTCTTCATTCTCTACACAAATGTAGCTGAAACTACCCACCAGAGCAGCAGTAACAGCCAAAAGGGGGAAAAAAAAAAAAATCGGTCTGTATAAACTGCCAAATCACAACTACACACACAGGCTTTGTTAGCAGCTCCCCAAGGAGCCATCCTGATGCTGCTCCCAAGCAGGGAAGTGAGAAGGAATTCCATGAAGCACATAGGATGCTGCTCACGTACAGTAGTTCCAAGTACATTAGAATGAGATAAATGGGGGAAATACACAAATTAAATAGGTTCTATAGTAAGCAGTTTCACTTACTAGCTCCAGAACATTAAAAATTTCTGTCAATATCATGAATTTATTCATTTCTTCTATTTTATTGGTTATAATACAAATTTAGATTCAATATAATGCTGATATTTATGTACCATAAACATAATTTTGAAATACAGATTGTTGACTAGGATGTGCTTTTTTGCCTTTTTTTTTCTTTTTTTTAAATCCCTTAATGTCAGGATAATGTGCAGCTACTCTCTCATATCCTCTTCATGATTAATAACAGATAAGTAACAGAAAACAATTTATAAGTATATCATCTTTAATACAAATACAAGGCCAAAGTTACAGTTAATTCATAGCAAAGGAGGATTAGTTCAGGATTAGTATTTTTTGGTTCAAGACTTCTGCTGAAAGAACTCTGAACATCCTCTCACAGGAATGGGCTGCTGTGAGGTTTTTAACATTGTTTCTGAAGACAGATACTGTCTGAGGTGAACTACTAGAGGAAAGAGCAAACTCTTCACTTCATCTGGGGAAATCTAGAATCTTTCTTAAAGACATAGCAAAAGCCAACTCAGTTGCCTTTTTACAATGGTATAAGCACCCTGTTATGCACTTCCCAGAGCCTGACAGATAACTTCACCTTTGAAAGAGGGGCCTGCAGCCTTAGTACCTACCAGAAATTAGCCAAGAACATCTTAAGGGTCATCTTCCAGCCCTTGCAATTAAAAAGAAAGCTGTTCCTCTTACCAGCAGTAAGAATTGCTACTCAAACCACATGCATAAAAGAAAATATCATTTAACTATGCATGCACATAGAAAGATGAAAAGCACTCAGTGGGGGAACAATGGCTGCACGAAGATAAAACCAAATGCAAGACAGAGTAAGCCTTTGGGGCTGGTGGGAAACTAGTTTAAAGAGCACAGTGTTTTACACTACAGCTTCCTCTATTGTTTAATAAAATATGAGAACAAAGAAGAGAAATTGTGAACACCAGAGTAAAAAATAATGAAAAATTCCTTTGCCCTCAATGTTGCTTTCACTAAAAATCGGTGACTAACAGCCCAAAAACTCTGCAGTATAACTTTGGTATAATATTTGTATCAAGACATAGTAGCAACTAAAGAGGAAACCTAGAACAAGTCATTTAACAAAAACACCTCTAGAAGTTAAGTTGTTCTGAACTTGTCAACAGTGACTGAAAATAAAAGCAGAACTTCTACAGAAGTTTAAGCACTGGAGAAAAAAAAAAGAAAAATCACTGAAGAGTAACAGGTAATAAGTTTAAAAAAAAAGAAAAGAAAACAAGATAGATCCACTCTGTCTGATTTTGTTAATTATTTGGTAGCTTCTTCGTAGTCTTTCACTTCTAAGATTAAGGAGTTCTTTGTCTGATGTCCAAAATACCCACAGAATAAACTGAGTAGTCTCATAAAAACATGCTAAAACAGACAAGTAATTTTGTTCTTAAATGTGGGCCCCATGAGGACATAATCTGTAGTTAAATTATAATTTTTTGCTTAAAATTCAAAAGCTGTCCCACAACTATAGCATTTTCAGAACAAGATGAAGACTGGTGAACACAAATACATCGATGTGCTTATCAGTTGCTTCTTTAAGGGTAGAAACCTTTAGTAGAGGTCAAGATAAGCCTCTGAGAACTAAATGCGAACACTGTGCCATCACATCTGACAAGGTGAAAAATTTGCACTTTTTTCAGGCTCGCTCAAAGGGGAGGCAAAACTATTACTCAAAAAGACACTAAACCTGATGTTTCTACTCATACAAACTGGTTGGGTATAAAGACCTCTTTTTGTCTCCGAGATGTTACAACGAGCGCACATGTTCTGTTTACCATTTAAAGTATCTTGTAGAGAACTGCATGTTTTAAAAAAGCCAATTGCTTGCCTAGATACCTCCCCACTTGTGGAAGGATGTAACCCTCTTCCATCTGTTCCAAAGGATGACTTTCAGAGGAAAAGGGGGTGTTGTAGGTTGCTTAGTTTAAGGGGAAAAAAAAAAAG